>JASAOO010003199.1:0-28256 GCA_030849075.1 Zelonia costaricensis | reverse complement strand
CAGGCGTTGACGGTGAAGGTGAAGGGCGGACAAGCTGTGCACTGTCGCAAGTTATATATGGAAGCCCCCTCACCGGAAAACGAGACAAAATATATGCCAATGCTGAATCGTGCTCCCTTCTCGGAAGACGTACCTGAAACCCGACAACATGTCGATATAAGGAGGAAACAGTGAAACCAACCGACTCGAGATGCACCGTTACAACACAACCCCCCCCCTTTTTCCTTCTCCCCCTCTTATACCCTCATACTTCCTGGCTGGCGGAGGAGCATCAATATTCACCCCTCATCGTTTGAGCAGCCGGTCTCACATACTGGCAAGAAAAAGAAGTATTCACCGCGTCGGGGCGGGGGCGGGGAGACCGCCCCTAGGGTGCTGCCGAACGGCGTCAAGGGCATTGACGTCTTTGTGGCTCCTGAAAGAAAGGGGCGACGGTGGTTCATCACCGAGTCACACCTGCACGCGGTGGTCGATGAGCAAAGGCTGCCACAGACGCAGAATCCAAAACTACTTGGGCGAAGACCGCGGCTCCGCTTTACGCGGCACGTCCTTCACGGTGACTTCGAGGCGCTCTACGACCCAGACTCGCGGGAGTGTGAGGGAGAGAGACAGCGCATCGTCACACAATCGCAGCAAACTTGGTGCATCCCTTTCTCACCGCCCTGGTGCGGCGCTTTGAGATGCTCGAGAAGCTACGCTGCCTCCGCGTGCCTTGGCTCACTCGGCCCGATCCCGAGCCCCCGCCCCGCGCAAACTTCCGCATCTCCCCCACTTCCGCCCTGGAGTGGGATGCCGCTTTGTCCGGGTTGCTACACGATTCGGGACTGATACTGCTGACTGAGACGCATGACGCGGTCAGGAGGGAGCTGCACTGCCACCGAGACCGCCCACACCTACCTCCGCCGTCAGAGGCCTGCCAGTGCGAGTTCTGTAGCGCCCCCTTTCAAAACTATCGCAGCAGGGCCGGGCACACGACGCGCTGTCCGCGAAACCGGAACCGCGTCCAGACGCATCGCAGCCACGCTCGCCGCCGTTCCCTTTTTCCGCTCCCCGAACCCCCGAGCGGGGCCCTGCTAAGCAGCGCAACGCCGGAGACGCTCTGCCATCTACTGTTGGAGTGCGATGACCAGGATGTGTATGGCGCGCGACAGGAGGAGCTAGGAGAGTTTGACCGGCGGACTGTCTGGAAGATCCTCAGCCGCGGTCTTCTCAAGTTTCTAGCAAGAATCACAGGAACTAGATTCCCCGACGAGACGCAAGAGTAGAACGGAGAACAAAACACTCAGACTCGCTTTCTTAGGCGCTTCGCAGAAGCTCCGTTTTCTGTTCAGCAGCCGTGGCGCTCTCCTGAAGGCGGCCGCAAGCAGCTGGGGCTCGGCGGAACATGGAAGTGGGACAGACAGCGGCATGGGCACGCGTGGACGTAGGCGCACCAATCATCAACTTTGAAACGAGTCAACAACTCGCTCGTGGTCGGGCTCGGCCGGGGTGCAGAATGGTCGGCGGCGCGACCGGGTTTGGTCACCCTCACACTCGTGACGCAGGAGAGGCTGTGAAGACTGGGACTCGACGGGGCTTTACGGATACTCCCCGGAACTTTCATCACCGTTGTCCATCTGCAGCGCCATCACGGCAGCATCGTACTCATCTCGTACTCGGAGGCGCGCCGTCTCTTGACGTTCTGCCGGCGCGAGGGTTTCTTGGGCGCGCACGTGTGCAGCCGAAGCCGCTTGCCTGAACGCTGTCTGCGTCAGGTGGGCGCGGCTACGCGAGTCCCTCAGAGTAGTTTTGGTCAGAATCGGCGCGGGCGGCCGACTGTGCGCTGCAGCGGAGGCGCCGCCAGCGGCTCGACGCCCTCTGCAGCGGATGGTACACTGTGGAAGCAAGGTGGGACGAGAGACGAAGAGGGAGGGGAAGAGGGATCAGCGGTGGCAAAAAAAAAAAAACGAGTTGATGTACGTCTGTGCTGCAGAGAGCACAGGCTCTCGCGAGGTGCTCTACGAATGATACAAACTTCTTTGCATTGCAGGCGGCGATCACCGTTGTGCCTTATTGACGCACGACGCCTCGCGAGATTTCGAACAGGGGTTTACAGACGCGGTAGAAAGGAAGAAAGAAAGAAACACAGCGCAACAGACAACGCGACGGCGGAAAAAGATTCCTGACGTGCTCATCGTCACAACGGTCTGCGTGCCCGCATCACTTTGGGGTGTGGAGGAAGTGCTCGGCGATGACGCGGCTGATGGCGAATGTGAGGCCCTTGGCATACTTGATGTGGAGGAACTCGTTGGGGCCGTGCGCGTTGCTCTTCGGTCCGAGCACGCCCGTGACGATGAACTGCGCCTGGGGGTAGGTCTTGATGAGCATCGCGATGAAGGGGATGGCCCCGCCCATGCCTTGGAAGGCGAGCGGGTTGCCGTACGCCATCTTGCTGCCCTCGTTGAGGGCGTGCGCGAGCCACGGCTTCAGCTCCGGCGTGGCGCAGCCATCGCCCGGCTCCTCGGGCGTGAAAGACACCTTCGCACCGTACGGGGGGTTCGCCTCGAGGATGCGTTTCATGGCCTGCACAGCCGCATCGCTGGACGCGAGGGGCGGCACGCGCAGCGACAGCTTCACCGACGTGACGGTGCGAATGACGTTGCCGGCGATCTGCGGCTCCGGCAGGTTGGCGCCCGTGACCGTCAGGCTCGGCTTCCAGAAGTTACGCAGCGCCAGCTCCACGTTGTCGCCGGGCTCCGTCGAGACGCCGTCCGCTGTGGCGAACTGCTCCTTGAAGGGCACGGCGTTCATGGACTCCATCGACTTCACCACGTGCTCGGGAATCTCGCAGTATGCCTCAGGGAAGAGCACCTTGCCTGTTTTGCAGTCCTCGACACGGTCAAGCAACTCGCGGGTGATGCGGAACGTATCCGGCACCACGCCACCCGCGACGCCGCTGTGCATGCCCTCCGTCAGTGTCTGCACACTCAACACGCCCCCCGTGACACCACGCAGTGAGGTCGTCAGCCAGATCTGGTCGTAGTTGAGGCATCCGCTGTCGAGGCAGACCATGAGGTCCACCTTGCCGATGCGCTCCTTGCAGCGCTCCATGTAGTAGTCAAGGTCGAAGCTGCCAGACTCCTCGCAGGCTTCGATGACAACCACGACGCGGCCGTGCGAAATGCCGTTGCGCTGCAGCGCCGCAACCGACGTGATGGCTGCGAAAATGGCGTAGCCGTCGTCGGCGCCGCCGCGGCCGTACAGCTTGCCGTCCCGCACGACGGCCTTGTGGGGGTCGAGGCCCTCGGCCCACGGCCGCAGCGGGGGCTGCTTGTCCATGTGCCCGTACATGAGCACCGTGTTGCTGGTCGCTTCCGTGCCCGCAATCTCGACCAGCAGGAAGGGTGTCTTGCCTGCCACCTGGATGAACTCGTACGAGAGGCCCTGCACATTCTGCGCCTTCATCCAGTCGATCAGAATGTGAAACGCCTTCTCGATGAGGCCGTTGGTCGCCCACTCCGGGTCGAAGTCGGGGCTCTGGCTAGGTACCTCGATGTAGGCCGACAGCGCCGGGACGATCGAGGCGTCCCACTCCGCCTCCACGGCCTTCTGCACAGAGGTCCAGTCGCGATCGCTCATTGTCTGGAGACGGTGGCGAGGGAGGAAAGAAAGGGGTGAGTGGAGAGGGTGAGACGATGTCGCGGAGCGAGCTGGTGCTTGTTATTGATTCGTGGTAAGACGGGAAAGTGCTTAGTCAAGAAAAGGGGAAGCAGGCAGAAGGGGAGACGGGGGCAGAAGAGAGTTATAGCGCGATGAGGCACTCATATGCGAGACTGTGTTTGTGTGAGTGTGTGAGGCGGAGGCGCGTGTAGGGGGGGGGGGGAGGGACGCAGGGTAGAGGGTAGGGCAGAGGGCACATCGAGAGCGAGCGCGCAGAGAAAGAAAACAAAGGTCTGAGCGCAGCACAGGAAGCCGGCCCACATACAAAAGCTTGGCTGCATTTCAGCACGCGCGCTCGCACACACACACACATCCACGGGGACTGTGATGACATGTTGCGCGTCGTGCCACAGCAGCGCCTGAGTTGTTCGTGTTTTTACGGATGTGCATTATGCGAGAAGGGCAAGACCCACGACCCATACCCAACCGCGCAGAAAGACGCCTTCGCCACACCACCCTCCCTCTCACGCATCGCGCAGATCCTCCAGCGCGGCAAACTCTGAAACGAAGGAGGTGAAAGGAACGCTGGCGGGGAGGGTGCAGTGCATCGCGAGGCACCGTGAGCCGCGGCGACCAGCGACGGCGCTCGTGCTGCTCAGCAAGGACGACCCGTCTGCTGACGCGGCGGCCATCAGGCCCACAGGGAGGCGGTCCGTGAGGGGGCGGCCGCGCTTGCTCACTGGCCACACCAGCGCCCGTGGACCGCGGGACCCTGCCGCGTAATCACGCGTCACAGCGGCTTGACCAGCCACTTCCCAGTCCGTGGCAAGCGTAAGGGTGTGCGAGCTGCCCTCCGCCAATGCAAATGGGCCTGCGGTGGTACTGCCGGAGGACTCCGAAAAGGAGCGACACCACGGCCGGGCCGCAAGTGGGTGGCCGGTGGCTTCGACCAGGAGCGGGCGGAAGCGCGTCTTTGCGGCCACTTCACGACTGCCCAGTGTAGCGGCGGTCAAGCGCGCGGCTGTGGCGCCTCGTGCTGGCCTGAAGCCCAGCTGCGCCTCTACGTCGGCCACGCTTTCGCACCCTGCCGCGTTTGCGTCCAGCAGGAGAGGCACCACAACGTCGTGTATGCCGTACCGCGACGCCGTTTCCCGATCCAGCACCGGCTGCACCACCGCCACCGCTGAGGACGTGCCCTCAGTGACGGCTGCCTCACCGCCCGCATCGTATAGCTGCCGCACGAAGTCGCCTGGTTCGGGGGGAGCTGCAAGGAGCACGTCCTGCCGCCCACCCGTCGCAGCGGCCAGCTCATGCAGACGACAGCTGGCCAGTACGTTCCACACGAACTCTGCCTTGGAATCCCTGATGCGATCTCGCACGTCGGCCGGCACCGCGTGCCGCCACCACGCCTGCCACACCCCCTCGCGCTCCTCGCCGCTGCACAGCAGCCGCAGCGCGTGTGCGAGCCACGCCGCCGGGCCGTCCGCCGCCGCCGCGTCGACGTGCAGGCACGACAGCATTGCAGCCGCGGCGGCGTAACGGCGCTGTCGCAGGGCTTCGGCGACGTGGTAGGTGCGGAAGAAGGGGACGCTAGCCGGGCCAAAGTGCGTCGGCGCGAAGAAGTTGGGCAGGGCCGTGGCGCACCTCAGCGCGACGTGTTCGATCTGGTTGACTGGGCCGCCGCGTTGGTCAAAGCCACGCAGGAGCACCGCGTACTGCAACCCTCCTGCAGAGGCGGGCGTCGCGGAGCCGCACGGATCGCAGGAGCACGACAGGAGCTGAAGAGCGACCCGCGGCACACCACTTGACCCTTCGGAGGCGAGGTTGACCTGCACGAGACAGTGAGCCACCTGCAGGCAGTGGTGCAGTGCCGCCTCCGCGGCACACGGCGGCGAGCCAAGGGCGATGCGGACGCTGCACAGCTGCGACACGACGTGCTCGTCATTGTCGGCTACGTCGACGTTCACGCCGACATCGTGGCTGGTGATGAGCCCCTCTGCGGCGTTCACCAACTCCGCCACGGCCACAGCGAGTGATACACCGGTGCGGTGCAGGACAAAGTGCAGGTACACCACCGGCGGATCAAGCGCGAGCGCGGCCTCGAGAGACTGTACGAAGGACGGCGGACTTTTGGTGCGACGCCGCTGCTTTGTGGCGCTCTCTGCGGTCTGTGCGGCAGCATCGACATCAACCTGGGCGCCTTCTTGCTCCCTAGCCGATGTCGAACGCAGACCCACCTCCTCCGGCCGCGTTGCGTGCGTGAAGCTCACCACGGCGCCGCTGGGCAGCACTTCGTGCACCTGCACGTCACTGACGTAGCGCAGGAAGCAGCTCGGTAGCTGCCGGCGTCGGCGGTGCGGTGCGCCGGCTGCCGCACCACCGGCATGGAGCCGCGTCGCGATCCCGGCGCTCTCGCGGGCGGATGCACTCATTGCCCAGAGAGTCGTTGACACGCGGCGCGGACTTCGTGTGGGGCGCTTCGCCGCGCCATCTGCGTAGCGCACGCGGCACACCTCAATAGCTCGACGAAGGAGCACGACAGCACGCTCTGTGTTCACCGGCGGTTCAGCATCAAGCGACACTGGGTCTGTTGCTGTCGGCGCCGGCCCTGAAGCTGCGGCCGCAGACTCGTGCATGTACTGCGCCAGCTGACCGCCCATGCGCAGCGTGTCGGCGACGGCGACGCGGGCGGCAACGCGCTGCAGCAATGCGCCGTGCACAGTTGGATTGTAGCAGCGCACCGCGGCCTCAAGTTCCCTGCCGGGACGCCCGGGAGCGCCGGTGCGATGGCGGCTGGATGAGGTGGGCGTGGCAGCGTCGTCGGTGACGGCACCAAAGCCTCCACCTCTGCCTGCTTGCCGCTGTGGCGCACTCGGGCGTGCAGGAAACGTGGCAAAGGGGACGTTGAGCTCGGCCTTGGTCGCTTGTATGAAGTCGCGAAGCGTCATGGGCACGCCGCGCTGCGGGTGCGGCCTTTCGCGGTGCGTCTGTGCGTAGCGTGCAAGGGCAGGCGTCAGGAAGCGCGATGCAGGCCCCGCTGCTGCAGTGGTGACTGAGGAAGGCGAGTGCGACGCGTGAGCAGGCCCGTGAAAAGCGGGGGGCTGGGATCTTGGTGCACCGCGCCGCACCCGCTCCATCGCCGCCACAACGCTGCCAGTGCCCCGCCGACCCGCTGAAGGACGCATGACTGCGGAGCGGCCTTTTCTTTCCGTCTCTCTCTCTCTTTGTGTTCTGTGAAGTGGAGAGGACGCACTCCGTGTCACACCGAAGTACGTGGGTCGAGAAGAACTGAGGCAGGGGGTGAGGCTGCGAGAGGAGCGTGTACAAGATGCGGAGGTTCGCCGAGGATGAGGAGGGACGAGTTCAGGAGATGGTGGCGGCGGTGGCTAACACATGCCCAGGAGAGGGCCGGGAGGGAGGGAGGGAGAGGAGGGGGGGAGCGGCGTAAACTACTTACCGACATCTTTGTCCACGTTGGGGCTAGAATCTAGTGAAGGGGCGAGAGTAGTCTTTTTCTTTCCCTCTGCGCACACACGGCAAATCCCAGCAATCACCTGTGGCTGTACAGGATGACTGATGAGAGTGCCATCATGCACGCAGCTCTCACCTCGACTTGCACTCCTAGATTCGCCAGGTGCTGTGATGGATATGCGTCCGCGCGATAAAAGCGGTGGCCGTGCCGTTGACGGGAGAGCGGCGAGGGGCCCTCGCTCTGTGTCTGCCTTGTGATTCGCGAGATGCTTCGTCTTCCTTTTCCTTTTCTCACACGACGGCGATCAACTTTCCTTTTCCTCATCCTCCATAACAAACCTCCGGGTGGACGCCACATTCACGAGACGGACGACGGCACTGCAAACCCAACGCGGATCGTGTGACTGGTCGGGTGGGCGCGTGCTTGTGGAGAGTGGAACAGAGTTGAGACGGAATCGAGGATGCCGCCCTCGAAGGTTTTCTCGCCGTTTCTGGTGTTTNATGCACGCAGCTCTCACCTCGACTTGCACTCCTAGATTCGCCAGGTGCTGTGATGGATATGCGTCCGCGCGATAAAAGCGGTGGCCGTGCCGTTGACGGGAGAGCGGCGAGGGGCCCTCGCTCTGTGTCTGCCTTGTGATTCGCGAGATGCTTCGTCTTCCTTTTCCTTTTCTCACATGACGGCGATCAACCTTCCTTTTCCTCATCCTCCATAACAAACCTCCGGGTGGGCGCGTGCTCGTGGAAAGTGGAGCAGAGTTGAGACGGAATCGAGGACGCCGCCCTCGAAGGTTTTCTCGCCGTTTCTGGTGTTTTGAGGAAGTTGGGCAGCGTCTACACTTTCGTCTTCCTTTTTCCTTTCAACGCGCCAACACCGGTACAAGACCAAAGTACGACAACGCCTCAGTTTTCCTTTGTTTTATTTTACGTAGTGATTTGCAGCCTTCAGTCGCCAGTATCGAAGTCATACGGACTCACGCGGACACACGCGCACCCACGTAGGGGTGAATGGGCGCACGTCACCGTGGGAAAGTGGAGACCGATGAACAACAAACAGCACCAAAAAACGGCGCCCCGCATCACCTTCTCGGCAAGATGGCGTTGGCTGGAGCGCCGCACCAATGCGAGAACAAGTGAGATGAGGAAAAAAGAACAAACGAGCGGACTGCAACACAGCACCCTTCTTCCACCCCCCCGTTCAGGTCATTGCACATGATGGGAAACGAAGGGAGAGGGGGAGTGGGAGAGAAGTAAGCGTCGACACACACACACACACACACACACACACACACGGAAGGGACAAGGCTTGCAGCCATTCGACGCGGGTCAGGTACAGAATTGTGAGTGAGGCTCACTAGAACGATGAGAGGGGGGGGGGGAGAGAAGGAATCGGGCGGAGCTGTCAAAAAAAAAAAAAAGAAAGAAGAAAAAGCCCAGATATATATGCGTGGTTTTTGTTGTTGTCCCCCTCGGTCCGCCTGTGAAGGGGGTCGTGCGCCAGCCTTCTCACTGCACTGCTCCCCACGAGACACGTTCTTCGCCGTCTGACATCAGCCGCGGCCCTCGCCGCCGGCCACGGCTTGCTCTCTTACTTCCTCTTCTTCTACCGTGAAGCACACGCGAGACGCGGCGAGGAGGTGATGGCGCCGTGCAGCGTGGCGGCGGCGTGAAAAGGAGAAGGGGAGAGGTGCGCGCGTGTGTGTGTGTGTGTGGTTGTGTGGCGTTGAATGCACGTGCGCTGTGTCTAAGCCTTGCCGGCACGCAGCTTCGACTCCTTCGTAAGGCGGAGGTGGTCGCCGTTCATGTAGGCGAAGCGGGTGATGATCTCCGTGAAGATCTGGAAGTCCAGAACCTTGTTGATGAGGCGGAACACCATGCACGTCGTGCCCTGATCCCAGACCGTGAGACGACCAGCCGAGGCAAAGATCTGCTCGGCGATGTTCATCGGCGAGGCGGCGGCCTTCTGCGCCGTCTTGAGCGAGTCGAGCGCCGGGCCCTCGTTCTTGTAGAAGTTCGTGTCCACCGGCGACGGGTGGATGACAACGACGTCGATGCCGAGGTCGTGGTTTTCGGCGGCGATGGTGGTGGCGAAGTTCGTGAGGAAGGCCTTGGACGGGCTGTACAATGTCGCCGTCGGACCCGGCAGGTAGCAGGACGCCGAGGACGTGAAGGTGATGAGGCCCTTCGACTTGCGGGCGATCATCTTGCGCAGGAAGTGGTGCGTGATGGGGACAGCGCAGCCGGCGTTGCACTCGAGGTTGCAGCGCAGCCGCTCGAGATCCGTGTCGGCGAAGAGGCCGGTACTGATGTAGCCGGCGTTGTTGAAGACAAGGCCGACCTCGATGTCGTCTGTCTGGGCGGTGATGTCCTTCATGTAGCCGTAGTCCTTCGCGGCGAGGTTGGTGCCGGCCTTGCGGAACTGCACGTGCGGGTACTTCTTCTGCAGCTCGGCAAAGGTGTCCGCCAGCATCTTGTCGTCGAGTGCGACGAGCACCACATTAATGCCCTGGCCAGCAAGCTTCTCCGCAATCGCCTTGCCGATACCGCTGCTCGAGCCGGTGACAAGGGCCCACTGCGTCTTGTACTTCTTGGCGAGATCCTGCGGAATGCGGAGCGCGATCTGCTGGATGACGACGGAGAGAGCGTACGTGAGGATGCTGAAGAGGCCGATCCAGCCGCACACGTAGCACAGCAGCGCCCACAGCCAATCGTCGATGTAGATCATGGTGGGAGAGGGGAGGGGGGGGGGGAGGCGGTGGAGATGAGCGGAGAGAGGTGGATGAAGAAAGAGGTATGACAAAATCCTCACGAGAGAAAGAGACCCAACAAGGGAAGAGAAGGTTGGCGAAAGGGTGAGCTCGCAAAGTCTGGCAAAGGGGGGGGGGAAGGGGCGAAGTGAGGCAAAGGCGTGAGAGGGAAAAAAAGAAAAATGATGAGGCGGGAGCGTGGCAATGATGGAATCACTGGAAACTGCATAACGGACGTGTGCGTTTGTGTTGTGTGATGCGTGCGTGCGTGTTTATGCGTGTGTGTGTGTGTGGCAGTGTCGTATGAGTGGCACATTTAGAGGAGGAGGCGGAGGACAGCAGAGGAAGTAGTGAGGAGGGAGGACCACATGAGGCTGCCAAGCAGCGTCGGGTTTCTTCACGAAAGAGGGGCATGGCTCCGGTCTTCACCGAAATCGCGACCGTCAACGCCAGTCCAAGACCACGTCAAGCGCGGGTGTATGTACGTGTGTGAGGCTCGCAGAAGCGGGAACGTCTCGAGTAGCCCAGCAAACAAGTAGTGATAGAGAGCGAGTGAGCAAGCAGCAACAACGCGGAGAAGCGTGAGGCACCAGTCTCACCACAGAGCCCCTCCGACCAGTGAAAGGTGATCGAGAAAGGGCCAGCTGTCCCAGTAGCGACGCAAGAAACCGTCCAAAGCACAGAGAAGCAGCACCTCAGGGCCCAACCGCAACAGTAACGTCAAATTGTGGCAAAAAAAGGAAGACAGCAGAAGAAGCCATCAGAGCAGTCGGCGGAGGGAAACCGGAGAGGTGTGGGGGGGGAGAGGAGGGAGGGAGGAAGGGAAAGAGAGAGAAGGGTTCACCGCTTTATGAGGCGGAGAGGCTGAAGCAGGCTATGGCGTGGCATCGTGCGCCGCTCCCGCTGCTGCTGCTGCCGCTGGACAACGGCCCGCGTTCATCACCCATGCCGTCGCCAGCACAGGCGCCGTTGTAGCCGGTGTGGTACCGCAGCTGAAAGGCGAAGAGTTCGCCGGGCAGCTGAGCTGTTTCGTCGGACCACCCATGGCGCTGCGCCTTGTGGACGTTCTGGTGGCGCTCGTGGCGAGGAAGGTAGTGCGCGGCGGTCGTGTCAATGTCGCTGCGGACGACGAACAGCACCGCCGCCCCGTCCCGCACCAGCAAAGAAGGCACGCACACCGAGAAGGCGTACGGGTAGCCCACCCGGGGTAGCATCGACTTGTCGCTGTAGTAGAAGAGCACCTTCTGCAGCCCACACCCAAAAACATGCATCGTGCCAGAGCTGGTCAAGCAGACGACAATATCGTGTACCACCTCCGTCAGCCGCTGGTATTGGCTGCCACCGCTCTCCCCCACGTGCACGCCGCCTATCACCGCATTGTTGTTGTGCTCGCTGCTGCTGCCACACCGCTCATGCGCGTACGCGGCCGCCGCGCCGGCCCCGGCGTGACGCACGGCATGGTGCGGTTGCGGGACGGCGACGATGGCCAGTGCCACGGTGTCCACCACTGCAGGTAGGTGCCCACGATCGAGTGTGAGGCGCTTGGTGATCTTGTCGTCGCTAATAAAGTCCAGCACCACGATGCGGCGGCCCTGCTCCCCCATCGTGACGCCGCTCTTTCCGTCCTCGCTGATGGCCACGGCGCGCAGCGGGGCTTGGTGTAGCACCTTGTCCACCAACCGGTGGGTGTCGCCGAAGCCATGCCGCGACGTGTAGCTGTCGTGGCCGCCGTCTGCGGTGAGCTGCGACTTCTTGAAGGTGAGCAGGCGCACCTCGCCGCGCTTCTCACCTGGCAAGAGCACGCGCAGGCGCTGCACGTTCATGCCGGCGCCGTTCGACGTCGTTGAGGTGGCCGCGATGGCGATCATGTCCTTGAGGTAGGCGTTGCTGCTGGGCGGGTACACCGGCAGGGTATAAAGCGGGCGTAGGTTGTGGTCAAAAATGTGCAGACTGTGCGAGCCCACCACGTTGGGGTCACCAGAGGTGGCCACAATCACGACATGCGGGCAGTACTCGAGCCCCACGACCGTCAGTGGGCACTCCACCGCAGCCAGCGTGCGCAGCGTCGTCGCGGCGGCGGCGGCCGTGTTGGCAAAGACAGAGACACGCCATCGCTCGTACCACTGCGCAGCCGCGGGGTCCTCCTCCGCCGGCCACGGCTTGCTCCGCGGCGCTGCTGCTGTAGCGGCTTTTTGCGTGACATCTGGTGTTGTGTAGAAGTCGGGCGGTGCGGCGCGGCTCATGTCTGCCAACTGCACTCGTGTTGCCGCGCTGCGCCGCTGCACGCCGGCGAAGGCGACGATGCTGCACTGCTTGTACAGGCTGAGGAGGCCCACGCCGCCGTACACGACACACCGACACACCTCCTGCACCGTGCCCGCAACACCGTCGCTGCTGGTGTCCTCGGCACGTGACGACGGGCTAGGTGCGGGGACGCTGCTGCTGAGGTGACTGACAAGGGACTCGGTGCTGTAGATGATAAAGCCGTCAGGGGTGCCGACACCGATGTTGCGGCCCGAGGCGGACCACGTCACACATGTGACGGTGTGAAAGTCGAAGGGAGGAGAGGGGGTGGAGCCGCTGGTGTTGGTTACAGTAGGCCGCGTGCCTGGTGGGGGCGCTGCCACGGACGGGAGTGTAGCGCCAGTGGGGGATGAGGACATGGGGCCGCTGTGAGGTTGAGATGAAGTGATGCACGAGAGCTCGGCGCAGAGCGATCCTGCAGCTTTGTGCAGATGGGGGAGGGCGAGGGTGAGGACAGGGCAGTCGTCGAAGGAGAATCCAGGAGAGGAAGTTCGTGGCGACGTGAATGGGACACTAGCTCTACGGCGTAGCGTGCGTGCGTTGGTGTTGAGTCAGAGGAACAGAGGGTGAGGAGGTGAACGGGTTGGGTGGTGTGGGCTGCGAGAGCTGACACGCATAGCTTATAGAGAGGCCACGGTGCGTCATGCAGATGTGCCAGTCCGATACGAGCGCCTCATAGAAGGGCCGCATAGTTCCCTTGGACTCACCCTCGTCGCGGAGAGGTCCAGGTGAGAGTTGCATTCACTTTTCCTTCTGTGAACAACACGGCACTTACCACAGCAAGACGGAGGGAATAAAAAGGTCCTGGGCACCTAGTGCTGATGACCGACTCGCGCGCGTGGCACTTCCCTGACTTCCTCAGCGCACAGAGAAGGACTGGCGGATGTTCTCCTCCCGGTTCGACATGCGCCGCACGGCAGCACTGCAGCCTTGGCGCGCCTGGTCATGCACTGACGCCCCAGCGGGTGCGGAGGTGGCCGTAGAGAGCCGGCGACGGGCGGTGCGGCGGCGCTGCAGAGCCTCGAGGGCGCACGAGCGCTCGTGCACGGACGGGAGGGAGAAGCCGCGGAGGCGCGGGTGGTCGTCTGCGATGGCGAGTGCGCGAACAGCGCGCGGTGCCGTGTTGCCCGGCGGTGCCATTTTCACACTTCGCTGCTGCTGCTGCTGCTGCCAGCTCAGGACGTGAACGCAGTAGGCGAGGCGAGCCGTCGTGTCCTCGCACAGGCAGCCGAGAGAGAGCCACCGCGGCTGGGACGGCGCAACGGACTGCCGGTACCGCGGCAGCGCACACAGCAGCTCCCACTCCTCTGTCGGGGTGAGCACGCACACGCGCTGCAGCCGGTTTGCAAGGCCGCCGCTGCCGCTGCTGCCCCGCTCGTGCGCGCTGACCTCTGCATCGTGTTGAAGCTGCAGGAGCTGGTCGATGGACTGGAGAAGTGCCTGCCGCGCCTGTCGCTCCTGAAGGGAGAGGGCGGCAGTTGCCGGTGCGCTTGAACCCGGTGAAGCCGCAGTCGCGTCAGGGGCGGGCGTAGGTGCAGCAGGTCGCCAATACGCGCTCTGCTTCACTTCCCACAAAGAGGAGAAGGGGAGGATCAGCGACGGCACGTCCTCTGACGCGGCTGCGCTGACGTCGTCGACGCTGCGGCGGTCTTGCGGCGGCATTGCACTTTCCGCGACGGCAGCGGCGCGCACGTCTTCCATGCACAGGCGCAGCTGACTACCACCTAGCAGCGGCTCCGTCAAGAACGCCGGGGTGCAGAGCTCTAGCGTTGTAGACGGAGTGGCGGGGCACGGGGAGGCGGTTGTGTGCCACCACCAGCGGTACGTGGAGACGGCCGAGGCCGTCGCCGGCACCTCTGTCCAGTGTCGCGCGAAGAGGCTGCTGAGCAGCTGTGCATCGATGTGCTGCTTCGCTGCCAGGGTGGCCGACGCTTGGGATGCTCCCAGTGCGCACCATTGCTTGCGCGCTTGAACGTACAGCGCAAACCACTCACCGTACGCGACATGAGTGAGGTCCCGGTGCGGGGCTGCGAGGGTCTTTGCGGAGAAGTGCGTGGCGGCCGTCAGCGCGGTGCTGGACCCGGCGCTAGCATCAGAGGTGGCGAAGCGAGTCGCAGTGCCACAGGCGGGGCGAGGCAACACGGTGCCCTGTTCGGGTTTGCGGTGGGCCACGCCTCGAATGGCTCGCCACAGTGGGCGGCTGCACGGAGAACAGGCTAGCATTACTGAGGGGTTAAAGGGGGAAGAGGGAAAGGGACTGTAGCGTGTAGCTTCCCAGAAAGCACGCGCGCTGACTTCGCAGATCGCATGCTATGTGGTGCCATAGAGAGAGAGAGGGGGGGGGGGAAGAGCGACATAGAGAGGCGAGGACAGCGGCTGGAAAAAAAAGTAAGCGACCAACGTAGATTGTTGCATCGCACAGAGGCTGTGGGCTGTCGTGTATGTGCTACGGAGTGCAGGAGCCGCGGCGGATGCTCCTTCGAGAGCTGTTCACTCGTTGGACACGGAAACGTGGGAGAGGGGCATGGCCGCGGGTGTCTGCGGAGCCTTTGAACCCAATTCAACGCCGTCGCACCGCGACGCACTTCACCTCTTTTTCTGTTGAATCGATCTGCGCCGTGGAGAGGAAGGGGCGTGTGTGTGTGTGTGTGTGCTGGCCGTGCAGTGTCTCCGCTGAGCAGAAAGGGGTCCACTGGCGTCGGGGGACGGTCAGCAAAGAAAAGGGTGAGGGTGGGGGTGGGGCACGCGCAACTGCAGGCTGCAGCTTCCTTCTCTCGTCAAAATCACTTTTCCCTCCCGCGCTCCATCGGCCACCTCGACACACCACACACGCACACCCGACAACGACAGCACGTTTTGTCGACAGCGAGCGAGTAAACGGAAAAAACAAAAAGGAGAACCACACATCGATGCCGAATAGGTAAACAGGAGAGGGAAGAGACCCCGCGAACAAGTGTCCGACGCAGGACCCACGGTGACACCGAGGAGCAATAACGCCTTCGCCATCTTTTGTGTTGCTTTGCGTGGTGATGCCGCGCACAGCGGCGCCTTGGTCGAGTCCCTGCCCCTCCTAGTACTTGGAGGTCTTGCTGAGGACCGTCTGCACGGAGGCCCGCAGCTCGTCGACCGCCGTCTTGCGGTCCTTCGCCCGGAAGACCGACGTGCCCGCAATGAGGATGTTTGCGCCGGCGTTGGCGGCCTGCTCCGCCGTGCCAGGGCCGATGCCGCCGTCGACGCCGATGTTGAGATGCGGGTAGTTGCGGCGCAGCTCCTCAATGAAGCTGAGGCGGGCCGTCATGAAGGACTGCCCACCGAAGCCGGGCTCAACGGTCATAACGAGCACCTGGTCCACGTAGTGGCCCTCGATGAGCTCCCGCAGCTCCGGCGTCAGCCCCGTCGCCGGCTTCACGGCCACACCGACCTGCATGCCGTGCGACTTGATGCATTCGGCCACACCCTTGCTGTCGTCGGTGGCCTCGATGTGGAATGTGTAGTTGGAGCCTCCCGCCTTGGCCATCTCCGGCACCCACTTCTTCGGGTCACTCACCATGCAGTGCACGTCTAGAAACACCTTTGGAAAGCGGGCGCGCAGCGAGGCGACGACGCCGGGGCCGATGCTGATGTTTGGCACCATGTGACCGTCCATCACGTCCACGTGAACCCACTCCACCGCCCCGCCCGCCGGCGAGACGACGCTCTCAACCTCATCACCGAGCTTGCAGAAGTCGGAGGCGAGAATGGAAGGGTTCACGATGGCACGCAGCGGCGCCGTCGGCTTCTCGGCTGCGTTCAGCCACGTGGACTTGTCCGCATGGTTGTAGACGTTGAACTCCGTCATGATGATGGAGGAAGAAAAGGGAGAAGGGAGTGATGAGTCGAAAAAAAAGATCAATTTCTGCGGATGGCGAGATGGTGAAGAGAGAGGCGCTGACAAGCGGACGCCGTCGCACACACACACACACCCACACGCACTCAGACTGGCGACGAGGTAAGCAGTAATAGTGGTAATAGAGCGGTGGAGGCCGAGCAAGCGAGAGAGACAGGAGGCGTGGGTGTGTATAAGCTCAGTGATGGAAAGCGACGTAAGCGTAGCGCGGGAAGTGGAAGGGGAGGTGGAGGTGGGACGGAGTCGTGGGGTCGTCGCTGATGGAAGGAAGTCACGGGATGCTGCAGCGGGCGTGTGTGTGAGGGCGTACCTATGTAATAAGAGAAGTCGAGGGCGGTCGAGGCAACGTGTTTGCGTTTCAACGTGGGAGGCGATGGGCGAGACTCCTAGAGGCTGCTAGAAAAGGAGTTTTTGGGGAGGCGGGTGGGGAAGGGGGGAGGGGGGCCGAGGAAGCGATGTCGCTGTTGTGAGTACGAACGTAGTCCTACACCGCACACCCACACACCCACACGTACACACAGGAGACGGGAGAGGGAGGTTGTAGAGCAGTGGAAGATGTGGCGGACTCGCACGGTGCGCATGTAGAGAGGCAACGTCCTGTTCATGCCAGAGCGAGATGACGGTGTTGTGGGCTGGCACGGGCGTACGCGGAACAGATTCGAGTGCTTCACCTCCACTCAACGTCACGGGCACCCTTCCTGAGTATCCCACACTCGGACGTGCGAGGTGCGAGGGGGGGGGGAAGGAAGAGGAGTGGACAGGCGACGTGCGCTTGCCCCCTTTCTCGCTCAGCACGATGGCGCACACCTCGGAGAGAAGCACCGACTCAATTCTCTGCGCCACCGCATAGCCGCTCCACCAGAGGCCCGCGACGTGGCTGCTGCACGCGTCCGTGTGCGACTTCCACGTGGTTCACGCGTGAATGCGTGTTGCTGGCACTTTTTGTGTGTTTCACATCTTTCGAGAGACGCAGACGACGAGGCCTGCACGGAGGAGGACGGCGGAGGGAGGAGAGAGTCGAGGAGCAGCCACTTCGGCCAGGGAAGACGAAGCAGCCGGCAATTCGCGGAACGTGCACTCGCTGACGCGGCAGAGGGTTGTCACAGGTACGCGTGCCCTCTGACTCACCCGCCGCAGCCGCACCACCTCAAATGACACGCGCTCAGATCGAGTTGCCACCGCTTCGCACCCCCACCACTCCCGCCTTCTCTGTGCAGCTCTCGGACTCCCCAAATCGCATCTGGCACACCTCCCGCACAGTATTCGACGGCGAGGGAAGACAGGAGAAAAAAGGACCACACACTCACACACCAACACAAACCTACATACACACACACAAACGACAAACACGAGACGGCACAATTGCAACGGGCAGCATCAAAGCACCGCCACAACGAAGAGTGGAGGATGAGACGGGGGAGGGAGAAGAATGAAGAAGAGCGTCAACGGGGTAGGCGAAGAAAACAGAAAGGTGCGCAATACGCCGCATCGGTGTGTCCGTATTTGTATGCATGCGGCTGGGGGGGGGGCGCTTAAAACAAAGGTACGCACGTACTCTGCTAACGCAGACACACGCAAGCACACACGCAGTCACCCAGACCTACGCGGACTTGAGCAGCCAAGGAGGTTGCCGCGATCACGCACCGAGAAAAAACAGACTAACAGACTGATAGAAGCGATGGGGTCGCTTTGGCTTACATCACAGATGCTGACACGCACACAAACACACACACAAAGGTACGATAACAAGCAAGGGAGCTCTCTTGCGTACACGATCACCATTACGGCAACTCAAGCGAAACCTCTTCACATTGATTGACTTTCCTTTCACGGCACGCAGCACTCTAAAAGAAACACACGCACACCGCATACCCAGAAACACGCGCAAACAATCACAGACACTGCAAGCCTGTTCTCTTTCGTTTCGTTTGTCTATACTACATCGACGACCCTGCCCCCCTGCCTTGAGGCGCTCACGCGTGCTTCCGCAGACGCGGATGTCGCAAGATCAGTAGTCCGGTACGACTGGGAAGTGGAAAACCAAAACTAGGAGCATGGAAGAGAGGAGGAGGGAGTGGTGGAACAGGAGAGGGAGGTGATGGAGGCTGGCGAAGCAGAGGAAGATGGGAAACAGAGCGCGGAAAGGAATGCAGAGCTTCACTACAACAGCGGGGGGGGGGCGGGAGGGGGACGGGGGAGTGGTGGAAAAGACGCGAGCCCAGCCCAGAGCGGTCAATCACTCTCCCTTCACCTCCACATGCACGCTTTTTTTTTCGGCGCACCACGTCCGCATTCTCTTCCATGGACGTGCGGCTGGAGCCGTTCGCGCGGCGCGTGTTCCGGGGAGGTGGGGGCACACAAGGCAGAGACACGCAAAAGAACGACAACGAGGGTGCGTGCATCCCAGCGGCGACGATGGCGGCGAGGTGCGAGGTGGTGAGAGAGGGTCGCAAACTGCCAGTCCACAGAGGAAGTGGAAGAAGAAGGAGAAAAGGACAGCGAGAAGGAGATGTGCGAAAAGGGGGAGGCAACGCCGAGCACATACAAGGACCAACACCCGCACAAAAGCAATAGCGCGCGGTTCAGCGTGCTAGAGGTCGGGGCTAGGGGGTAGGGGGGGGGAGAGTGAATGTTCTTAAGCATCACTCTCTGGTAAGACGGTCGGCGAAGCCGTGCACTTACTCGAACAGCAACAAGCACCCCACCCACCCACACGCGTGCGGCGTATCACCCAACAAAAGAAGAAAGAATCATAGAGAGGAATGGAAAACGGGCAGCGCTAGAGGGACGGGAAAAGGAGAAGAAAAGAAAAGAAAAGAGGGACACCCGGTGCGACTCATTCGGAGAGAAGTGCGCAAAGATCAGCGGGTGGATTGGCATGCGAGTCGCACAACCGCACCGGCTGAGGTTGGTGGAATACCGGGAGCATCAGCGACGACGCCCACTGTGGTCGCAGGCACTGACTGCCTTGACCTCTCCCATCCTCGCCTCTCTCGCTATCATGTCCTGCACACCTCTGGCCGAGTCGCAACTCACGGGGAAAAGGGCACCGGAACCAAAGCGGGAGGGAGAAGGGGAGGGGGGCGTAGAGGGGGACGGAAGGTCAAACTTGGGCCCTCGAATTGTGTGCGTGTGCGTGGAGGCACGGACCGCCAGGCCACGCGGCTCGCGTGGGACGCGAAGGGAGAGAAAGGCGGCGCGGGAGCAGTCGCTGGACAGCCGCGTACGCGCAGCGTGGGGTCCGTGCTCTCTCCCCTCCATCTCTCCCCTCTTGAGAGTGGCGTATGTAGGGACGCTGTCAATATAGAAGTGAACTCCGCCTTCTCCGAAGAAGAAGGGTCCAGGAGAAGAAAAGAAAGGCCTAGACACCCGACGGGGCATTGACATGAACCCACCCCCCGCACACACGTAGACGGGGAACACAAGAAAAGAAGATCAAAGCGGTGCGGCGGGGATCGAAGAGGAAGGGGAAGAGGTGCGCAAGCATAACCTACGAGCGCCGGAGATACGTAGAGAGAGAGAGAGCTCAGAAAAGCGCTGTCGCACGGTACAGCAGTGCCGTGCTCCTCGTGCAATCCGCAAGGGAGGGGGTGGGAGGAGAGGGGAAGAGGTGAAGCCTACGAACACAAAAAGAGCAATCAACCTTCGTGCATCTGCGCCGAGAGCGGCACTGCCAATCTTCCTTACGCCCTCCATCGACCTAGCACGCATGCACCACTCCCCCCCCCAAAAAAAAAAAACTGGCTCTCCTGGGCTTCAAGCACGTTAGTGCTTCCGCGCCGCGTCATCGTCGCTTGGCACGTTCGTGTTGCTGCTGAGGCTGTGCAGGGACGGCGAGGGGCGGTCAGGGTGGGACTGCTGGTGGTGCGACCGCGGCAGCGGCTGATCGCCCTCGCTCTGCTCCGAGCGCTCGTTGTGGGGCAGCGTGCAGCTGGAGCTGGGTATCTTGTCCTCCGTCTCCTTGTCCCCGTCGCTGCTGCTATTCGAGGTCGTGGGGGTGCGGTAGCCGGATCTGCGCCGTACCGCCGGCATGGTCCGCTCATCCGCGTCGTCGACAACCTCCACCGCGGAGGAGACCGCTGGTGGAGCCGCGGTGGCGGGAGGGGGTACAAGGTTGCCGAGGCTGTGCTGGCGCGGGTGCGGGGCGTCCGCCCTGCCGGCGCGTGCGTCGTCCGTCAGCGTTTCATCGTTGGCCCCTTCGTCGTCGTTGTCGAAGTTCGCACCGCCGCCCCACATCGGCTTTGGCCGCGTGGCGCGCTGCAGGTGCTCCAGGTTGTTTGATACCGGGGCGAAGGTGGCCGAGTGCACGAAACTGTTGTTGTTGCGCTGCAGCTCCTCGAGGCAGTCGTACAGCCGCTTCTCCACCTCCAGCTCCGACTGCCGCTGCTTCTCGATGACGGGCTTGTTGCGCTTGTTCTCAAGGTAGCCGGACGTGACGGTGATGACGGCAGTCAGCACGCAGCTGATCATGAGCAGCGTCTGCCACTTGCCGACCATGGCCAGCGAGCACAGCAGCAGCAAGCACAGGACGAAGATGTTGAAGCTCTCAGGGCCGAGAAGGCGACCAACGCGGTTGCCCACAAAGACGCCAGCAAAGCCAAAGACAACGACGTCGATCATGAGGGGCAGCATCGGCCAGTTGAAGGAGCCGTTCCACACGGCCATGATAAACCGGACAACGTTGCTCGGGATCGACTGTGCGCTGAAGTTGACGCGGACAATGTAGTTGGGGGCATCGAAGAGCAGAATGAAGATGATCTGCGGCGGCGCATTCACGCCGGTCAGGGAGGCCATCAGACCAGCCAGCGACGCGGCCACGGCTGCGCCGATCTTGGTGCTCATCTTGATCTTGCCGTTCGCGTCGATGTTGCGGTTGATGCGGACGCGCGTGAAGGTCATGGTGCGCGACGGCGAGATCTTCGACGGGGTCAGTGGCGGCACGTTCTCCTCATTCACGAGCGGTGCCTGCGTCTCTGGGCCGGCAAAGACTTCTCCACCGATGGTGCTGAGGTATGCCTCGGTCGTGTCCGCTGGCAGCCCGGTCCGCGCGTCTACCTCGCCTCCGGAGACGTTCTGCGCGATGATGGTGGAGCCCGGCAGCATCACGGAGGCCTCGTGGCGGGGGGCCGCGTCCGTTGCCGCGGGCATCGCGAGCCCACCGTTCGATATCACGAGCGGCATCGGCGGCGGCACGGGCGGGGCATGCATGGCGAAGATGCTGTTGTTGGGTACGTTCTGCACAAAGCTCGCGTGAAGGTTGGCCATGCTGGTGTTGTGGCTCAGCTGCGCCTCCTCCGCCAGCGCATCCGCCTCGACGACCAGCTTGACGTTGCGCGCCTTGAGCTCTGCCACCTGGCGGCGCTTGCGCCACACGCGGTAGATGATGATGCCCACGTAGACGAGCGCGAACAGGAAACACGTGACGCCGAGAATCTTCTTGAGCGAGGCGGTGTCGAGGCTCTTGTACAGCAGCACACCGACAATTGTGAGCACAGTGCTCGGGATCGCCATCATGATGGTCATCTGCTTCGAGAAGACGCTGTCGTTGAGGCCGAGGTAGACGACGAGCGGGGACATGAAGAGCAGGCGAATGTACATGATGAGCGCCACCGCGCGCACCGGCGAGTCGCCCAGCGGGGTGTGCATGAAGTCGTCGGAGAGGTTACACGCGAGCAGCCACAGCACCTGCATCAGGATGGCATCGCCGATACCGGCCACGCCCTGGATGATGCTCGACACAAAGTTGAACACGGCCATGGTGAAGTAGACCGTAAAGGTCGTGTAGACTTCCTTGTCGCTCATGATTATGATACACCGAGGTCTGTTCTGGATAGGAAAGGGGAGGAGAAAGAAGGGAGGGAGGGGTTGGTGAAAGGAGCGGTGCGGTCAAAGCCGAAAGCAATAACGCAGTGCAGCCACGAAAGGGGGAGGGACAGGTGAGAGAAAGGGGTTGATGAGGCAAGCCTCGCTCGTCTGCCCACACAGAAAGCGCACAGGCAGATGGGCACGTGAACGCACACTTGCACACACGGACAGACACTAAAAAGAAGAGTGTGTCAGTGCGCTGGAGACCGAGTCACAAAGTTTCCAAACACGCACGTGAGATGGGGTTTGGATTTGGTCAGAGAGTGAGAGAGGCACAGCAAAGAAGTAGGAGGTGGGAAAGGGGAAGCACTATACTAAGTTCTCCTTCCTCGGTGACCCAAAGCGCCCGCACACTGCGTGAGAGGGCTGGGCCAGTACAACCAGAAAAAAAAAAGTAGGGAGGTGACGACCAGAGGAAAACGACAAGCCTCGACGGCAAAAGAAGAAGAAGAGAGTGTGCGGTAGTATAGCGCGTCGGTGGGCACGTTGGGGCGAGTGTGAGCCTTCGACGCGCCTGCGTGTGTTTGTTTCTGTGTGTGTGTGTGCGCGCGTGTGCCTCAGCTCAGGGAGAGGGAGGGGAGGAAAAAGGGGCCGAGGTGGGTGTGCAGAGACGCGCAGCGTGGATGCTTGTTTCTGTGTGTGTCTAAGAGCAGGCTACCGTGCATTACCCAGAACGATCATTAGCAGCAGATGGAAGAACAAGAGGAGGGGACAGTTGAGCCGACAGACATGCGAACATGAATTATGATCGGTGTGGGTGCGTGTGTAGTGTGCTGCCGCGTGTGCACGCGGAGGCCGCCACTTTTTTGTTCTTGTTTCAGATCCGCGTGCACGCGCGTCGGCGTCAGCGAAAGCGCAGGAACCGAGCGTTGCTCGACTCGTTCGTGTTTGCACACCTGAGCGAGAAAGAAGTCGTGGTTCTTTGCGCCCCACTTTTTTTTTTTGCGCCGACGCTGCGGTCAAGCTCTGACCTTCCCTTTTTTTGGATTTTAGTGTCGCGTGCCTGTGATTGGCAGAACCCGCTGCCAACTGCGGGGAAGCCGGATGCTGGCGTGTGCTGTACAGTGGTGACGACTGGAGAGCCTCCTACAAGAACACCCCCCACGCCACTGCCGTGGCCAGCCTTTTTTTGGCGCATTCGCACACGAGCGGCAGGTACACGCGCAGCGACCAAACGCGGCTGGGCCGTCAGAGGATGGCGAGAAGCGTGCGGGACTCGGGCATGAGGAGGTCGTCGCAACACTGCGCCCACCGCGACTCAAGAAACGACTGCAGCCGGCCCACCGCCTCGACAAGGTGCATGGGCGCCGCCTGCAGCTGCGCAGACGTGTGCAAATGTGCACTGCGACGTGACGCCGGTCCGGCAACGCCCGTCTGATCCACGGCATCGCTGACACGCACCGGCAGCAATCCCACCGCAGCGCTTGTGTCGCCCTCTCGCACGAGAACGGCCGTCAGGTGGTCGGCCGTCTCCGCAGTCGCCGTGCTCGTCGCGCTGCCCGATGGCGCCATGAGTGAGCACCCCGCATCCTTGCGGAGGGCCAGCATCACTTCCTGCAGCACACTCCCCATCTTGAGCAGGCACGCCAGGAAGCCGTACACCGCGGCGGACAGTTCAGGCGCCGAGGCAAAGTAGGTGGAGGTGGCGCCCGCGGTGGCGCTGGCGGGTGCGGCGGCAGTGACGTGGGTGTCAGAGAGAGACGGGCGCCGTGGGCCCCGTGCTCTCGAGGTGTTTGGGATCGTGGGCGCCGCACCTCTAGCGGTGTCTGCGTGCTGCTCAAGCTGGGCCACTTTCGACTTGAGCTGCTCCACCTTCTGCGGCCACGACTGCTGTGTGATGCGGGACACGACACCGAGCAGCTCCTCCGCGTCCCGCTCGTGCTGGGCGACAAGGTGGTGCACCGTGGACGGTGCAAAGGCAGCGAGGACGCCGATGGGGGACGTCATGACGGGCGTGGTGCGGTGCGCACAGCTCGGCCCTATCGTCGCCTCGCCTTCCACTTCGCCGTCATCGCTCTCACCGAGACAGTGCAGCGCTGCCGCGTTCGCCGGCGTGGCAAAGCACTGCGCACGCCGCCGCGCCGCCCCTGTGAGAGTGGTCTGCTGCACCATAATGTTCTCGAGGGCGGAGAGGTGGGTGTAGAGGGTGGGCAGAAGATTCTGCGCTTCCCGGAACGTCTGCACCACCTCCGCGACGCACTTGTCCGTCTTCATGGCTGGTGAGAGAGGCGGAGAGGGAGGGTGCGACAATTGGCGGTGGTGGCGCTGAACCTCACGTGGGCGCTGTCGGGGGGTGGGAGAGCGAGGTCAGTCACACAGGCAGTGCACGCACGAGAGGACGAGGGAGTTGGCGCATGGCAAGAACGGGGTGGGGGTGGGGTGGTTCGCATGGGGCACCTTCGAATGCGGGTGGAGCATGTCACCTTTGCTTGTGGAAAGCTCCCAGCAGTGCGGTGTTGTGGAAGGGAGGCCGGGTTGTTGGCCCTCGACAGCGCAGCACCGCCACACGCGCCTTGCGCGCCACTCTTGTGCCGGACGAACTGGCTTCGCACGACCTGGGGGCACACGGGGGGGGGGGAGAGAAAAAGAAGAGCTCTGCTTTGTGCGTTGTCTCGCGGCGACGCGTGCACACGCGTGCTCTTCGATCGATCAGGGAAAGAGAGGGGTCAGCGAGAGCGGCGCTGGTGGTGAGGAGGAGCGGCTCACCAGGGCAAGAGAGCAACGGGGGTGGGCCGCCACAAGCGGGCCGCCCACGTCAACAACGGGCATTCCACAAACACTGCGCCGCACGAGGAGAAGCGGAGCTAAAGCAAATAACACAGTATCAGAAGCGCTGAAGGCGCTGCATCGGCGTTCGCGCGACGAGCACAGTGTCTGGCTCGGGTGGGGTGCCTCGCTCGTCGCGACCCCGCTTACCCACACAAGCGTCCACGCTAATGGACGTGCCGCTCTGGTGTGGTCATGAGTTCCTCCTCCTGTGCCTCTACCCACCGCTTCACCTCCTCAGCACACATCCCGTGCGGACCGGACGAGGGCGGCGAGATGGCCGGCGTGGCATGCGAGTCTGCGTGCGGTTCTGCTGCTTGCGGGCGCACGGCCGCGGTGGTGGGGGGCCGCAGCTCCGCGGCGCGCGGGACACGCACCACATGCGACGGCACACGCGCGCCTGCAGCCGCAGCCGCCGCTGGTGGGGGCACAGCGCCGACTTCTTTGCGGCTCTCGAGTGGCGGCGGCTTCACCGGCTCGCCCTGGTCATTCCAGAGCGGGGGCGGTCGCATGAGGTCGGCGCGGCGCAGGCGGCTCGAGCTGCGTCCGCTGCTGTCGAAGGTGGCGGTGCTGGCACGGTCGCTAAGGGCCTCGTCGCTCTGCCAGGAGCGCGTGCTGCCGCCTGCATCCACCTCACTGCCGTCACCACAGCGCTGTCGCGCGGCCGTCGCTTGGGGCGAGGTGAGGCGACGCGGTGGGGCGCGCAGGACGGCTTCCACGTCGCTGCAGGCCGCAACCCCCGCCTTCGCGCGCCGCGCCTCGAGGTCGCGCTCGAGCGCGTGCTGCTCCGCAAGCTTCGCAGCAAGCATCCGGTGCTCGTAGAAGGCCGCGGCTACGGTGACTGCGGTGCAGAGGGCGGTGCAGACCACCAGCACAGAGGCAGGCGGCGTAAACATGATGAGCGAGGAGAGCAGTAGCAGGGCTAGCACAAATACGTTGTAGCTTTTGGGTCCTAGCACCTTGCCCAGCATGACGCCAACGACGAGGCCGCCGTACCCACCGACGAGGGAAGTGAAGAAGAGCGGCACCATCGCCGAGGAGAACTGGTTCGTGGACCAGGCGAAAACGAAGCGCAGTGCGGCACTCGGAATGGACTGCAGCGAGAAGTTGAGCCGCATGATGTACGCCGGCACGTCGAGGAGCAAAATGAAGATGATGTGCGGCGGCGCCCCGACCCCGGTGAGGGAGCCCATCACCCCGGACACGGCGGACGCGACCGCCGCACCGACCTTGGTACTCATCTTAATCTTGCCGTCCTCGGTGAGGTTGCGGTTGATGCGGACGCGGGTGTAGACGAGGGTGCTGGTGGGTGACACCTTTGACGGCGTAAGCGCTGGGTGGCTCTGCGTGCCGACCTCGGTGATAGCCCGTGGCACCGCCTCGCGCCGCGTGAAGGGCGACCCCGTTGTCGTACTGACAAATGTGGGGCTCGCCGCGTCGCCCGGGTCTGCGGCGAGGTCCGGCATCGACTCTGCCCTCGTGTTCGCCACGGCCTGCACGGCGGCAGACTCGGGCAGAATGGTTACAGCTGTGGCCCGTCCCACGGCGGCAGGCGCTTCGCTGGCCTCCCCACTTAGCTGCTGCAGCTTGCGTCGCCGGAGCACGTACTTGGCGATGAGGATGACCACGTACAGGGCGGCGAAGACGATGCTGGAGGCGCCGAGGATAATCTTGAGCTCGTTGCCGCTGCTGCTTTTGAAGATAAACATGCCGGCTAGCGCCGTGAGTGTGGACGGAATGGCCATGCCCAGCGTCATCTGCAGCGAGAAGATGCCATCGCGCAGGCTGAGGTAGGAGAGCACCGGTGTGAGGAAGATGATGCGGCAGTACATGAGTAGCGTCACCGCCTTCACTGGCGACTCGCCGAGCGCCGTGGTGTTGAAGATGTGCGGCGCCACCTCCGTCGCGGTGAACCACAAAACGTGCAGCAGGATGGCATCGCCGAAGCCCGTAATGCCCTGGATGACGCTGGCCAGAAAGCTGAAGACGAGCAGTGTCAGGTGCAGGACAACACTGTTGCCCATTTTCCGAGGAACCGCCTGCACGGCCCGCACACTGCGCACTGTGGAAGCTGGCGGGGAGCGTGCGAGGGTGAAACGAGGAGACGGTGCAGAGAGGAGAAGGAGCTACACCCCTAAGAGGGCGTGGGGGAAGGGGGGGGGGGCTGTGCGTGCGCGGGTTCACACCGATGCGGCGCTACGTGCCTCGTGTGCGCGAGCCCCACACTTGTCGTCACTTGCGAGTGGCACCAACGGCCAGGCGGGGCACAGGGTTTGTCTTTCTCCCGGCGAGAACCCGTGAAGCTGAAGGAAGACGGGAGGCTGTCCCAACCGCAATCAAGCCGTCACCCGTTCTGTGAAGAGAGCGCTGCGTGCGTGCGTGCGTGTCCACGCGCGAGGCGGCGCAGAAAGAAACGAAGCGTTAAAAAAGAGAATAGAAAGAGAAAAAAAAGGGAAGAGCGGTACTGTGTGTGCGTACAAGTGCGAGTGTGAGGAGGCGAGGGACAGAGGCACACACTACGGCGGCAATGCGTTGCGTGTTGTTTCCACGTGGTTTGTTCGGTGTGCGTGCGCGTGACGATAGAGCACCGCGCGCACGGACGGACGGCCGCCCTTGTCGCGCGCCGTGACGAATGCAACAGGCAAGGAGTTGCTGTGTTGTGGGTGACAGTGCGTCCGTGGCCGACGCGGCGCGCCGACACAAAACCACCGGAGAAAAAAAAAGGAGAAGCAAACAAAGCGACAAACAGAAAACAACAAAAAAAGCGCGAGGGCGTTCGATTGCAGTTGCGGGGTGCAGTGAAGACGGCGATAGGAGAGTGGGGTGATGTAAGTCGAGTGAGAGTGTGTGAGTGAGAGAGCGAGATGGCCGACGAAGGGGAGAAGTTGTGCGGAGGTGGAAGATGGAAAAAAAAAAGAAGGACCAGAGCGCAACGCTACGAGTTCGAGTTTGTGTGACAGAGGGCAGGAGCAGGCAGTGACGCCATTCACCGAGAGCAAACCTCCAGAGTGTGACACACAAAACCCACACTGCAGGGCTGGCCGCACGGAACAAAGTGCGAGGGTGCTGCACGAAGGGTGGAGGTTGAAAAGGGGCGGGGAGGGTGGAAGAGAGGCGAGGGGAATGGATGGGTGGGTGGGTGGGTGGTTGGTTGAGGGGGGGGGGTGCGTTGGGGGTGTGACAGACAGCTGTCATGTCGAAGAGTGCGAGGTGGGTGTTGTGTGAGGGAGAGTAGGGAGTAGCGTGGTACGATATGGCAAGAGCGGGTGGCAACGCAAGCCTCCTTGCTTCGAAGCCGAGCTTCTGGTGTAGTTGTCCCAGCTCCTGCACATCGCAGTGTGAGCAAGCCCCTTCGCACGCACCACCTTGACGCACAGTGCTATTTGTGAGAGCCCAGAGAACGAAGTTGCTGAGGAGCAACTATTCCCCGGTTACTCCCTTGTATGAGAGCTCAAGCGCTGTGTTCCTTCTTTTTGTTCGCTTTTGGGGTTGCGGCGACTGGACTCGAGTAACAGGGCGCTGCTAAGTCTCTGCGGCGGCACACGTCCGGGAAACTGCAGCCAGCATCAATAATGCGC
>JASAOO010003198.1:0-28250 GCA_030849075.1 Zelonia costaricensis | reverse complement strand
AAAGTAAAAAGGGGCAGTGAAGGGAGAGAACTATGGCGACAGAGTGCACGATGCAACAAAGAGCGCGAGGGAGAGAAAAGGAAGCATACACACACACACACACACACGCACAAACAAGAGAAAAGGGCACACCAACGCGTCACGCGTGCAGCTCGTCAGCAGCAGCAGCAGCAGCAGCAAGAGGAGGGGTGGGGTGGCAGTGACACAGCGGGGAGAGGAGGTAGGGAAACAAAAAAGATGAAAAGAGAGAGGACAGAGATAGAGAAAGAAAGAAGACGGAGCAGCCGCAGGTCGTGTGAGAAAGCGCATGTGCATCGACTTCGACGCAGCCACCTTTATTCTCTGTTTCTTTTTTGTTTGTTTTGGGCTGGGGGAAGGGGGCAGTCATTGTGCCCTTTGTTGTTGTCGTTGTTTTTTTTTTTTTTTTTTTGGTGTGGGGGGGGGGAACGCATTTCACGTGCGGTGCGGACGCATTCAACTTGCACGACGCGGCAGAACGTGTGCGGCGGCCTCTTTATCACCACTCCAATCGCATAGAGGGAGGAGGTGTACGGCACGCCGCGTCCGCGATTCACTCTTCTCTCTTTTTTGGGTGCCGTTGTTGTTCATCGTCAAGCGCCAGCCATGTCGCCGTGTTCCCCGGCCCCTCCTCCCTTGCCTCTCCGCGTGGCTTGATGAGACGAGGGACGCGGATAAGCGCGCATTAGAGACTACGCAACAAACTGACACACCACAAAGGAAAACTGGTTGAACAGGGCACAACACACTAACTCACGCACACGCACGCACACAAACACACGCACATCAAGTCGGATATGAACACACAGACGCACACACACACACAAAAAAAACACATCAGCGACCACACGAGCCCGCGCATCACAGCTACATAGAGGTTCAGCAGCGTGGCACGTCAAGCGAACACAGACACACACACCAAAAGGAGCAAAGAGAATGAAGGGCACGCAAGGGGTCTGGAAAGGTAAACATCGCAAAGGAACTTTGAGTAAGTAGTGGAGAGAAAAAAAAAAGAGCGTGGAGAAGGAAGGGTGGGAGGTGGGGGAAGACGCGGGGAGGGCATTCAAGGTAGCGCACCCACACCTGCGCGCGCAGAGACAAGGAAAGCACAAGAATGGCACAGAGGAGAAACAAAACACTGCGAGGTGCAAGAGAGGAGGAAACAGGGGAAAGCGAAAAGGCACGAATGCGCGGAGCAGCGCGAAGAGGAGAAAAACAACGACGATGGAGCACACGGACACCGTTGTTCGTGGCGCGATCACGCAAGCACACGCACACACACACACACAGAAAGACAGACACCCGCATACATGGGAAACAGACGCGCACATGCAGATGCCCAACAACAAACCTATTCGGCGGAAAAAAAAAAGCGGCCGAGAGGGGAGGGGGAGGGGAGGAAGAGGGGGGAGGAGGACGGCGCCTCCGCCCTCTCCTTGTTTGCGTCTTCCCCCATCCCCCGTACGTACGGAGTGGAACACTTCGCACACACAGCTTGGTGGCAGGCACGCTGATGGTACAGTGGCGTTTCTACTTTTTTGGTGTGTTCTTGAACACACGCGCACGTCACGCAGGTGCTCTCCGTCATCTTTCACAGTGCTCTTTTTGTGTGTGTGTGCTGGCCTGCACGAACGATAGGAGGCAGCGTCAGGGAGTCTGCAGTAGGTCAGCACTCCTCGGGATGACTGTTGCTCCACGTCCCTCCCACACATGACCGAGGGAAAGGTGCCCCCCACGGCCACGGCCACGGCAAAGTTGACGTGCAAGGCAATGAAGCACATCATGAGAACGCTCGAGGCAGTCCCCACATGCCCGCGTCAAGCCTGTACACCTGGAGTGGCTGGCTGCAGTGGCAATGGCAAAGGGGGGAAAAAGCTGTGAAGAAGCGACGGGAGACATGAAGAGGCCACGCTGGAACACGCCAGCGGGGAGGCTGAGAGAAAAGAAATGCACACACACACACGCAGAGAGGGAGACGTGACCCAAAACGGAAGACAACAAAAACGGTGCATCGGAATGGAGTACGAGCCAAGTCGCTACATCACACTTCACGACGATTCAAGGGAAGACATAAAAAAGAGGGAGATGAGCGGAAGAAGAGGATGCGCGACTTGGAGAACCAAAAAAGAAAAGAAAGAGCGGGAAGGAGACAGCAGACACACACACACACACACAAGGATGCGAGTATGGATGCCCACGCGAGACGTGTGAAGGCGTGGCAGACGACCGAGGGGGAAACAAATGACGCTGCTCATGCAGTCACAATAATGCGAGACAAGGGCCACCACGCAGTGAGGGAAACCGCACTATTTTCTGGTGGCGGGGTTTTTTTTTTGAGCTGATCTTGTGCAGAGGGCTTGTAGCAATAGTTGTTGCCCATCTCTTGTACGGCAGGCACTGTCACTTGCCGTCCCCCTCCCCGCCCCTCTTCCGCACAGCCCCTCCCTTCCCCCGTCTCCCCCTCTTTCCCCGCGTAGCACGGTGAGAAGGGCACATGGAAGAAACACGGAGAGGTGTGCAAGGTGGAGAGAGCAGGACGGACGCGGTGCGTGTGTGTAGTGAGCTTTCCCTCCACCACCCTCCCCCACACCGCGCCGCCACCGCGCCTTGCCGCACCGGAGACGCAAGACGCGCAAGGTACACAAACACAAATACGAAGACACCCACGTAACGCGAAAAAAAAAGAAGAAAACAGAGCGAAGGACGGAAGAGGTCGACTTCGCTGGTGGGTGCCGGCTTCGTTGCCGGTGTCGTGCAGGGCAGGTAAGCGCTTCTATTTCAGTTCGCAGGGCGTGCCGTACGCTTGGGGCGGCACGCGTCGCACCGCACCTCACACACCTTCCTCGAGGCGGCAGCGCGTGCAGAGCTCCCCGGCGCGTGACGGGTTCGAGAAAGGAAGGCACGCCGAGATGACGGCGTGATGAATAAAAAAAACCCAAGAAAAGGCGAAGGAACAGCCAGCATCGCCACCGTTGCACCAGCATGCCACCCGTATCTCTTTTCTCCTTCCCCTCCCCCCCCGTTTTGCCGCCCCCTCCCCCGTGGAAGTTTGTGTGACTTCGACTGCGACTGTGTGTGTGTGCCCTATACATGACGTTCTTCTGGTCCTTTTTTCTCCATTTCTGGTGATGCCCATGGAGTGCGGAGCAGGAGAAGTGCTTTGGGGAAAGACGAGCTTGTCGTCGCACGGGAGCAAGAAGAAGACGAGGGGCTTTGAGGCGTGGGGTTTCTGAGGGGTAGGGAGGAGGAGGTTGCCTGGGAAAGAAGTTTGGTGGTGGCGGAGCGCGGTGTGTCGAGTGTGGTGGCGTACGTGTTGGAGTGCGGCAGTGGTGGTGATGGAAAGTATGGAGCTGGTTCGGTTTCGCATGGAAAGAGGGCCCCGTATTGCTGGTCTATATGGGGTTTACACAAACACACACACACACGCAGCGCGCACACACGTGGACGGAGAATGAGATGTTCCAGTCATTGCGACAATGAGGATGGCGAACAGCGGAAGCGCGCGGATGCCGTGGCAAGAGGACAGACGTAAAACAACAACAACAAGGGAAGGCGGGGTGAGGCCAACGCATGCTGCCCGAGGGAGAAGAAGAGGGAGGCCTGCGTCAACGTCAAATCCAGAGGACAAAGAGAATCGGGGAGGAAGGAAAAGAACAGGCAGAAACGAAACTAGTCAGCGAAGAAACACTTCAAGAACGCGTGAGTGCTCACACACACACACACACACACACACATCAACACACGCCCCGCGCAAGCGCGTTACACGGGCCAGGCAAGAAACACAAAAAAAAAGAGGCGAAAGCGTCCCATGGAAAGGCAGAGGAGTAACACGTGTAACACAACGAGCACAAAGAAAAAAAACAAAAAAACACAGTGAGACACACCAACAGGGATCCCGTACACAGCAGAGGAGCATCCAAAATGGACAGAGGACAAAAAAGGGGTGAAGAGAAGAAGCGGAGCCAAGGGAAAGCGAAAACAATGTGTCGAGAAATGTGCGTGCGCCCAGGGTGGACCTTTTTTTGAATCCCACAGGTGCACGCACGCACAGATAGCAAAACACAAATGCAACTCACACGCGTGCGCCCACACACACTCTCGGCTCAGAGCGTGTGCGTGCACGCAGCGGTGGCATCGTATGACCAGCCTCTATTGCTGGGCATGCGCGTTGGCAACACTAAGAAAAGACAGGAGAGGGGAACAAGATTCGATCGAGTAGCCGTGGGGGAAAAACCTAAAAAGCAGGTGCACAAAAGAAGTAGGGACGCGGCGCAGATGCTTGCCCGGGCAACACACGCAACGTCGAAACAGTTAGAATGAGAAGAGTACATTGTGGTGCGCATACCTGCGTCCCGTGACTCGCTGAGTGCTGGAGAGAGAAGCGTCGGATGCAGAGCACGGCTCATACACACACAGACACACCCAAGCACGCACAGGCCAACTGAGCAACACCCTCTTCCCCAGTCTCCTCCCTCAATAGAGTCGCTCTCTACCGTGGGAGAGGGGGGAGCCAACGTCGTGAAGAGGGGCCGAAGACAACACAAAAAAAGAAAAACAGAGGGAGAACATGGGCGGCAACGGAGGACACGCTCAACCAGAAAACTCCTAGGCGCGCACGCCGGGCTCGCGCGCAATACGCACGGAAAGAGCGCAGCGCGAGAGAGGAAGCAGAACAGCGCCAAGCACAAAAGGAAGGCACTAACGGGGGAGGGACTTGAAGACACCACAAGAAGCAAAGAAGCACGGCGCGCAGTGACACTAAGCAGCACAGAAAACCGAAAACAAAAAAGGGGAGAGACGTGGGGAAAGGCACTGTAGATGCGAAATTGCCGATCGTGCAGTTATGGGGAAGGGAAAAGGGTGTAAGCAAACACGCGGAGTCTTGCAGAAGGGAGGGAGAGCACCACACACACACGCAGCGCAAGTTGGGGAAAAGTGGCAGAGAAGGAGAACAGACGTGAAGCTCTGTCAACACGGCATAGTACGCCGTCTTCCACGTTCAGAGGCCACAGGAAGAGAGCGCGCACGAGTAGAGGAAAAGGAAAAGAAGGAAAAAAACACGGAGCGTGCAAAACGAAGAGGGCGACGCCATCCACGGAGAGTACAGGTGAACAAGAAAAAAAAAAGTAGCGCATGTACTTGAGCACAAGCACACAGACACACACACACACGCACAATGCAAAATGAAAGATAAAAAGGAGCACCACGCACCGCACACGAAAACGAGGAGAGACACATCAGCACGAGCTAATCCGTCGTTTACACTTGCAGCGCGACATCACGCGCTGCACGCACGCACGAGAAGGACAAAAATCAAAAAGAGCGAAAGAGACCGGTACAGGAAATGTGGCATCGAGCACACACGGAGCACTGCGAGCTGAGAATACACAACAGGGAGAGGGTGGGAGGGGATTCTGCGAGAGAGGAGTGTGTGTGTGAGAGTAAACACACACAACGAAAGGGGGACGCACAACGACGCGTGGCAGCTCCAACTGCCATGTGACGACATGCAAAATGTAAAAAAAAAAAAAAAGGCACTGTACCTGTGCGTTTGTGTGTGTGTGTGTGTGTGTGTGTGAATGTTGGTGTGTGTTGGCGTGCTGCTGTTTTTCTTTTTCTCTCCTCGTGTGTCTTACACTACTTTATTCTTCATTTCTCTTTCCAAGCGCAAGGCGTAGGGGAAAGAAGAACACAACAGCGAGAAACAGCGGCATCGAGGACCCTCGGGTCAAGGAAGAAGGTTCGACCATGAGCGAGACGTCGAGACGGTGGTGACGTGCGTCGGCGACGTGCACGCCGCACACGCGCGGCATCACCAGAAAAGAAGAAAGGACGAGAGGCGGGCCTCCTTGTGTAGAAGGTTGGGTGGAGAGAGGGGAGGAGGTGGAAAAGGAGAAGACCGTGCACAGCCCTTACGGGGGAATAGAGATGGGCACAACACAGGCAGCGACATCGGTAGCACGGACGGAAAGCGAAGGTCGTACAGAGCGACGGAGGGACAAACCAAAAAAAAAAAAAAAAAACAAAGAAGCGTTGTGGACGCCGTCCTTGCTCTCAAGACGAACAGGCGCGTGGGGGTGCAGACAAGAAAAACACACGCACCCGCATCGCGACAGACGCATACATACATACACAGGTGGCGCCTGCTGCGAAGACAAGCGGCCTGCAGTGCCTCACGCGCGATCACCCACTCGTCACCCCCACCCCACCCCACCCCGCACACACACACACAGGCAGAGTCCCCTGCGGTGTCCACCGCGCTGGCGCTCGCAATCGAGGGGGAAACCGTTCAGCTTATCGCTTCTTCTTTCTACCGCTTTCCCTCTCTCTCTCTCTTCCAACGGAAAAGTGGCTGATACGATGCGGAGAAGGAGCGGAGCAAAGCGGGCGGCAATGACGGAGACGGGAAGCACTTGAAGACAAACAGAACAGGCCACCCAGGACAACGACAAGGTCGCATGTAGTGGGGAGGGGAAGGGTGGGTGGAAAGGGTGCCTTTTTTTTTCCCTGCACAACGCCTTGCAGAACGAGAGCGGCGCTGCAGCCGACGAGTCGAGACACACCCCTCGGGGAACAAACAGGCAAACACAGCGCACACACGCCTACGCACATACACTCATGCGCACACGAGCGCCGAGGTAGGCTCCAGTAGAGGGGGGGGAAAACAGGAAAGAAGAAAGCACGCGTGTATCGGCGTACACGCTCACGTAAAAAGGACACGAGCTCAGACACACATCCAGACATCGCGTGCTTGAATTGCAAGGCACGAGGAGATAAAAATGGGAACAGCGCACGCGAGGAGCGACGATCAGCGTCGAGGTCGAGAAGAAGAAAAACAGAAACAACGTAGACGGAAGAGGCGCTTTCGGAAAGCAGAAAAAGAAGACAACGTCTTGTTAACCGCCTCCCCCACCCCCACCGCGTGGTGACGCCGGCCACATCTCCCATCCCACTTGCCTCGCCCCATCCCGCCCACGCACGTTTCGCTCCCCTCCTTCTCCGCAAGCCGCCACAACCGCGCCGGCCTCATCTGCACGGCTGAAGGTCGACACGAGAGCCGCGATGCCGCTGAGCGCGCGCCTGACCTCCCTCTCCGGTTCACCGCTCTTCTTTCTGCGCTCCTTCTCCTCTTTGTGCGCCTGCCACGTGCTGGTGCGCTTTCTTCAAGACAACACCGTCTCTCATCGACGTGAGACTTCCTGCGCACGCGCGTGCACGTGTGTGTGTGTGTGTCTGTGCCTGTGCGTGCGTATTTCTTTCCGGCACTTACATCTACTGCGTGGTGGCAAACGCGTGTGCGGCGAAGTTACTCCAGACCATCTCGTCCTCGTCTTCGGAGCGGGTCTCCGCCACGACCGGGGCCCCCGCGGCGCCAACACTCGACCCGAAAGCGGGGAAGGTGGCAGCGGACGAGGCCGGCATGCCGTCCTTGGTGACATCAAAGTGCACATTGGTGGAGACGGCCGTGGCGCTGCTGCTCGCCGGGGTGCCGGCGATGAAGCTCTGCGGTGCGAGCGTTAGCGGGGCCTGACAGTGCTGCTGCTGCTGCTGCTGGTGGTAGTGATGGTGGTGGTGTAGGGCTGGTCCCGGCGGCTGTGAGGACATGAGCGCCGCCGTCAGCGCCGCGTTCACCGGGCTGTCCGAGTTGGACGAGACGCCACCGCCCGTCGTGGGCACCCGCTCCAGCACGCTGCCCGCGCTGCTCAGCTGCGGAGAGACGGAGAAGGTGGGCTGCGTCGGCATCATTGCCGGCATCGTGTGCGGCAGCGACTGCGCCTGGGACGGGGGGTGAAAGGAGGCGGCGGCCGAGCCCGACTTCGCCTCGGAGCCGGCGGCGGACGTGGTGGCCTGCATGGGGTGGGCCGTAGCGCCGGCGGGCATGCTGAAGAACGGCAGCGGCGCCGGCCCCGGTGGCTGGGCCCCGGCGAACCCAGGGAAGTAGTTGGGCACAAACATGCCCGCTGCCTGCGCCGCGCTCGGCGTGGTCTGCGGCGGCGCCGGCGCCGGCGGTCCCTGCACCGGCCGGCCCTGCGCGTCGACGTACATTGACGGCAGGGCCACGGTTGGGTAGAAGGGGTGCATGCCCGGCGGGGCGGTGGGGGCGGACTGGTACATGGGCTGCCCCGGCGGCGGCGCGGGCAGACCGCTGGCACCCGCAGTGGAGGGGGCGAACATGTACGGCAGCGACGGCGCACCCCCCGCGGCGGCGGCCGCGGCGGTTGGGGCGGTGCTCGGCATCCCGTTGGGCGCCGCGGCGGCCGCCACGTACACGTACGTCGGGTTCCCGTTTGCGTCCACCGTGGCGTGCAGCATCGGCGTGGCCGTCGCGGTGGGTGCCCCGCCGGCGATGGCAAAAGGCAGCCCAGGCGACGCGCCCTGCGGCAGCGACGGTGCGCGGCCGTCGTGTAGAAAGAGCGAGGCACCGTGGCTGACGTCGATGGACATCGTGGAGGGCGATATGGCGGCCGAGGCAGGGGTGGACAGCGGGATCGTCTGCGGCGACACCGACGAGCCTGCCGCGGCGGCAGCCATGGACAGCTGACTACCTTGCATCATCGCCGCCGCCAGTGCCTTGGCGCCCGTCGTCGCGGCAGTGCTTTCTGTGAAGCGCTGCTTGCGATCGATGCGGTCGCGGTTGTCTTCGGCGAGTTTCACCATCAGCGGGATGCCCTCGCAGTTCTCGAAGGGGCAGGTGTTGTGCAGCGCCGTCACTGCCTTCTCCGCCACGTCGTCCTCCTGGAAGAGAATAAAGGCAATGTTGCGGGCCTGGCTCGCCAGGTGGGCCACATCGCTGACCTCGCGGCTCGCGGCCGGCGCCGTGTCGCTGTGCAGCGTGACGTTGTTAATGGAGCCGAACTTGGCGAAAAGCTGGCGCAGGTGCCGCGCCGTGACGTCCAGCGGGATGTTGCGCACAAACAGCTTGCGGATCTTGCGACGGGCATCGCCAGAGGGGGTGCTGTCGTGCTCCCGCTTCGCCCACTGGATGGAGATGGGGCGACCGTAAAGCTCGCGGCCGTCGAGGGCAGCCATGGCGTTGCGTGCCTCGTCATGCGTGCTGTAGCGCACAAATGCCGTGCCAAGGCTCTCACCGGTGTGGATGTCGCGCATCAGTGCAAAGGACATGATGGTGCCGTACTGATCGAACAGCTTCCGCATATCCTCCTCCGTCACAGCAGAGGCCAGCTTGCGCACAAACAGGTTGGTCTGACTGCGCGGACCGTTGGGGTCCAGCACGATCGCCTCGTACGAGGGCGGGGCAGCCGTGGCCATGGAGCCCGCCACGGGGGCGGCAAAGGCGAGCGCCGCTGCGGCGTCCTTCATCGGTGTGCCAAAGGGCAGCGGCAGCGGCGAGAGGCCCGTGTTCGGCGGCGACACGGGTGCAGGGGCAGCCATGAAATACATGATGGCGGCGGGTGGGGGTGCGCGGTGAAGAGATGAACGCGCAGCTGCGCGACCGAGAGGGGAGGGGAAGGACGTGGAAAGGGGGGAGGGCGATGGAGAAGGAGAGGAGACGCGAGCGTACACACACACACACACGCGCGCGCGTAAACACGTAAGCACAAACGCTTACTGCGACCTCAAGCCCGTGGAGGGAGAAAGAGAGAGAGAGAGACAGAGAAAAAAGGGGCAAAGGAGTGTCGAGTTGGGAGGTGAAGAGAGGAAAGTCTGATTGGGTGGAAGGGGGGGGAACGAGAGAGGGGGGGGCTAGTAGCGGCGCGGACGAAAAGAAAAGTGCAGATGGAAACAATAGTGACGCACAGGCAGACGAGGGACGACTCTTCCCAACGAGAGAAGAAGGAAAACGGAAAGACGACGTCTGAGACGTAAAGTGGTGAAACTAAAACCAAAGCAACCGGCAAAAGAGAGTACTAACGGTGGCGTTCGCGGTGATGGGGTGACACACACACAATACACACACACAAGGACAGCAGGTTTGCGTAGGGAGAGGGAGGGAAAGAGGAGCAAGGACAGACACAAAGGGAGGAAGAGAAGAGGGTTGACGTGGAATAGAGAGTGCGGCGCAGGAGTGGGCAGGGGAGGGAGGGGGGGGGCCGGGAGAGGGCGATGGGGGCCGGCGAGGACAAGAACGAAAGGTAGAGAAAAAAGGTGCGCGCGTGGCGGTGCTTCTTTCTTTCTCGTTTGAGGTTCCCTGGCTATGGTGCTTGCTTTTCTTGTTCTTCGATGATGTTGTTTGACCACTGCGGTGTGTGTGCCTGTGTGGTGAGCTGCGTCGCAGAGTCGCTCAAGGCGGCAGCCACAGCGAAAAGGAAGAAAAAAAGGAAAGGCTGGGACGGTGAGGTGGAGACGACCTTGGGGATCTGCGGTGCGCCCTAGACGAAACGCAACAGCTCTCTTCTTCCAAAAAAAAAAAAAAAAATGATGGAAAAGAAGTGAGTGTGGTCGAGACCTAATCGAATAGATTTAGGGGAGCGAGGGGGGAAAGTGGGGAGGAGGTGGGGTGTAGATATACACGGTCCGCAATACAGGGGCACCAGCGCGCCAGGCACGCACGGTCACCGTGTTGGCGGAAGAGTGGAAGGGAGAAAGGGGCAAAAATGGATCAGCGAGAAAGAAAGAGAGGAGGGGACAGGGGATGGGCGCACACACAAACGCACATATACACACGCACCACTCACATACACGCCACGCACTCCACGAGCCAAAAGCGGACCGCGGCAGAAACTGATGGACAAAGTCAGCAGAGAAACGCGACACGCGAGGCTGCCGTTCTTTTTTTTCTTTCAGCGAAGAGCCCCGATCTCTAGACGGCTCCTTCAAAAACAAAAGAGCGAAGGGAAGTGAGAGAGAGAGGGAGAGGAAGGGGGGAAGGACGAGAGAAGCGGGGGACAGAGAAGAAGTGAAAGAGTGAGCAGGTGGTGTTGAACAGAGAGAAAACGCACACACACACAAGAGGAGCGGGCCGAAAAGAGAGGAGCAATTGGGGAGAAACGAGCAACAACAACGCGACACAAAAAAAAATGACGTGAAACACGATGCCGACTTGAGATGACGAGGGCACACAGACACACACACGCACGCACATGCACAGACACGCACACGGAAACCGACGACAATCACTATAAAATTGAAAAGGAGGAGAAGATGGAGAAAACGGAAGGTAAGTGAGGCTGGAGGAGAAGTGAAGAGGCGGGGAGGGGGGGGACACGCACACAAAACGCAAAGAGGCACACAGATACACGCAGAGACTAAACGAACCACTCGCGCGAAATCTCGAAAAGAAAAGAACACGAAAAGAGGGTTCACAGAGAGAGAGAATCGCGCACAGACACAGGCACAGAAAAGACGAGGAAAACAGAGAGCAGGTCGGGCGTGTCAACGCAGGCCCATGAACATACACACCCGATGTCACGTCAGAGCAAAACCCAAAAGGCAGAAAGAGGAGGTGGAAGAGAGATGCACACACACACACGTCCACGCACACTTAGATTCCGAAATGGAGATGGCGGGAGAGCGGATAGAGACGCAGGAAGAGGGGGGGGGGGCAGAAAGGGGGACAGAGGGGATCGGTGGAGTGGGAAGACACGGCAGAGACTCACACAGAGGGAAAGAAAGCTAGCGTCACAAAGTGCAAAGGAGGAGAAGAAAAACGAGACGTTCGCTATAGACAGAAGAAGAAAAAGGAGCCGGTACCGTGCACGCTTCTATTGTGGTGTCTTTCTTCACGTGAATGTACAGCAACGCCGGTTTCACACACTCCAAACTCTGTTCGCGGCTTTCGTCCTCAGCGCGCTGTCGTTCGTGAGTGTGTGTGTGTGTATGTGTGTGTGCAGCTGTGTGGTGACCGCTCACCTCAAGTCTCGTCAAGACACCCGTGCGCAATGAAGAAGAAGTGAAATCGCAGAGCGGTGATGGACGGCGGAAACAAGAAGCTGCGTGCAACGCACAAACGGACACACGCACACAAACACAAAACACAAACAAAAAAACGGAAAAGGACGCACCGCAAAGGGAGAGGACAGGAGAGAGAAAAAAAAAACAAAAGATGACACGCTCAGAGAGAAACAAAAAGAACAGAGCGCAGAGAGAGGGAGGGCGTATCGGGGCACTTGTGTGGGAGATGAGCGGAGGGAAGGGGGGGGCGGAGGGGGCGGGCAGCAGGTGCAGCTCCTTCGCGAGCCACGGACTGACAGTCGCTTGACACGTCGCGAGGAAGGCTAAACTCTCCGTGGCTCTGGCAAGTGTCGCGGGGAGGCAGCACGACACAAACAAACACACGAACACACGTGCACGTCGCGTGGCTACAAGTGATTGGCGCGTGCACGTCCGAGAGCACACGTAGAAGAGGGAAAGAAGAGTACACACAAGAAACAGTGTGAGAGAGCCGAAGCTCTTCGGAGCGCGACGCTGATGACGGTGAAAAGAAGAAGAGTCGCCTCGGCGGCGACGCGACGGAGCGGAAGCGAAGAAGGGGGCGGGGGGGCGGGAGCGAAAAAGGACAACGTGCGCTGGATTTATGTTGAGGGGAGGGGGAGTGCGTGCGTGAGAAGGGGTGTGTGATTGGGTAGGTGGGTGAGATTCTGAACACGCAGCTGTTCAGCTGCTTACGTTTTTCCTTTGTTTTGGTGGGTGGGGGTTGCAAGAGGAAGAGTAGACAGAAGGAACGGGGTAAAACAAACGAACCCGAAGATGACGGATGAGACTTGTGTGGAGGGGGGGCACGTGGTGTGGGACGCGGAAGAGGTGGGTCAGGCGAAAAATACGGAGAAAAGGGAGGGGAAGGGGTGTAGCGGAGCACGGGAGCGCGGCCAAGGGAAGGTGGGACGGGAAACGGGGGCAAGAAAGCCGTGGAAAAGGTGAAACAGGAAGTGCGCGATCGAGGAGGAGAAAGCGAGTGGGTTGGAGAGGACGGAGGAGAAGAAGGGAAAAGCGGGCGGGCACCTTTTCTTGTGTGTTCACGCGAATGCGGGGCGGGCGGGGGTGAAGAAGCGATGAAGTCGACGCGGGGAGTGCGTAAGCTGTTGCTGGTTGGTTGATGCGTCACAAGGCAATGCAAGGTGACGACGCTGCTCACACATATGCACGACTCCGCGCAGGCTTCACGCGTATCTTCTTTTTTTTTCCCGGCTTAATGCTGATATGATGGTGGTGTTTTACTGTCTCGTCTGCTTTCTGCAATAATAAAAAAAGGCCGGAGGGTGTGGGAGGGAGGAAGAAGGGCGCAGCGATGTGCTCCTCCTGTAGTCGTTTGTCCGTATGCAGTCTCTATTCTCTTGTTTTTCACGTCACGTGGTGACTCCGTTGCGTGCGTGTTCGTCTTTTCTTCTTTTTTGTTGGATTCGAGGGAGTGGGGAGTGTGTGTGGCGTGCACGATGCCAGGTTGACGACGCGGGGACAGTGGATGCAGGCAAGAGCGAGGGGAGGGGGGTAAGGGTCGTCGAAGGGCCGTGGTCGAAGATAGGATGGGAGACAGGTGAGATAGAGAGAGAAGGAAGAAGAAGATGGCGGGTGTGTGGTGGGGGACGCGCGGTCAGGCGGTGAAAGGACGTGTTCGTGTGCTCGTGTGAGTGAGAGAGATAAAAAAAAAAGGAGGGAGGATGAGTTGCAGAACAGCGGCGCGGTGAGGGGCAGCTGCTGGAGCGGCAGCCGTGTGGGCGTCGGTTTCACTACCTGCGGTGCCACTGGACGTCTCTCTCTCTCTCGCTCCGTTGCTACCCAACCCTGTCGGTGCCTCCGGGGGGTGCGCCTTGAAGCAGCGGCGCGGGAAAGCAGTAGAGGGCAGAGGGAGGACAGAGGGGAGCTACAGCAACGATGGAGCGTGCGTGTGGGCGTGGGGAAGATAGAGAGGGGCGGGGAAGCAAGAAACGGGGGAGTGAGTGTGGGGCGTTGCGGGAGAAGGAGCGCCAGCGAGAGAGGTGAAAGGAAAAGGGGTCGTGGTGGGTGGGGACGGAGAGTGGTAGATGAAAGCACAGGCGCTACGCGGCAAATGTGTGAGCAGGGAGGACGGGGGGGGTAGTGAGCTTTCGACAACTGTTTTTTTTTTTCCAGCAATGTACCGGCGTGTGTTTGAGTGTGTGTGTGTTTGTGCGTTTGTAAAGAGAGATGCAAGTCGCGGCAGGGTAGAGCATGCGTTGTGACAGTGGAGCAGCGCTCAAGACGCAGCAGACATGGCAGCGAATCGGGGGACTGCGGAGGAAGTTGCATTGCGAACTCAGCCATCGCGAGGGGGGAGTGCTTGATAGTGCTCAGAGAAAAAGGGCGGCAGTGGCTCCGTGCTTCTTCAGAAGTGATGCGGCTGTCGAGGCCATGGGATTCCCTTCCTGGCCTCGTCAAGGCTCGCTTCAATCTGGCGGCCCAGCGCCCCCCCCCCAGCATCAATGTGGTCCCCCCCCCCCACCCCCATCCACTCTTCCCCCTTGGATCTTGTTTATGTAGCATGCTTCGTACCAGGTGACTATACAGAGAAGACGACGGCCCGAGAGCGGCCTGTGTGTGTGTGTGTGTGTGTGTGTGCACGTGTGTGCTTTAGGGCGCCTCCAAACCGTGTGAGCGCCTGTTCACACGCGCGCTCTTGTTTGAGGAGTCTGTTGATCAGATGAGGGGAAAAAGAGAGCGACTGCCGCTGCGCGGAACGCACGCACACACGTGCACACGACAGAGCAGCAGGAAAGGACCCCGAGCGCGGCAGCAGGTGCATCTAACTCTAAAACAAACTGCGGTAAGGAACGCGAAAAGGAGAAAAAAAAGGGGAGAGCGAGAAGAGAGTCAAGAGGCAACGAGCACGTTGACCTCCGATCCGCTCGACACGCGGTGTGACTCGAGCGCACACGGCACACGCCGTCACGACGCGCTGGCGTCGCTCATGGCCGGCAGCACGCGCTCTGGTTTCTGAAGCCAGGGGTGGCACAAGACCTCCGCCATGGTGGGCCGAGCCGCAGGGTCCTTCTGAAGCATCGCATGCAGCAGCGAGAGGGCCGCAGCAGAGAGAACCACCGGCGCAGGCGACACAGCAGACGTCGGCGATACGGCGCTGCGGCAGCCGGTCAAGTCGGGCGACCGCTCGCGGATGGCCTGCAGCGTCGCCTGCGTCGATGCCGCGTAAAAAGGCGGCGTGCCGGTCAACATCTCCGTGAGCATCACACCGAGCGACCACACATCCGTCTTGGCTGAGTGCGCCTGGCCAGACACCATCTCCGGCGAGAGGTAGTCAAGCGTGCCACACACCGTGCGGCGCCCCTCCGCCTCCACCTCCGCCGTCGCCGCGTCGCTGTCAGCCGCGCTTGACGGCGCACCCGCCACGTCTGTCGACGTGCTGGGGCCGACCACCGGCCGCGACCACCCGAAGTCCGCCAGCTTGGCGATGCCGTCCTCGTCGATGAGCACGTTCTCCAGCTTCAGATCCCGGTGCGCCACGCCTCGGGCGTGCAGGTGGGCGAGTGCCTTGGCCACGTGGCGAGTGTAGCGGGACGCCTGTTTCTCCAGCAGCCGGTGCTCTGGTGCGGCGTGCAGGCGGCTCAGCAGCGTGCCACCGCGGCAGTACTCCAGCACAAGACTAATGCAGTCGTCCGTGGTAAAGTAGCTGTAGAGGCGCACGATGTTGGGGTGGCGCAGGGTGCGCTGCAGGTTGATCTCCCACCGCAGCTGCGCCTCCAGCGGTCGCCACCGGAGCCGGCTGCGATCGATCTCCTTGAGCGCGAAGAGCAGCCCTGACGCGCGGTGCGTGGCCAGCGTGACGACCGAGTAGCTACCCTCGCCCAGCACCTCCTCCCGCACAAAGTCGCCCGGGTGCAGCTCGTGCTGGCGGATGCGTTGAGGCTGCGGCGGCGCAAGAAGAAGCTCGCACGCCGCCGCCGCAGACGCAGACGCAGCGGTCTTGGCGGTCGCCGTGTCGCTCAACGTTGATGAAGGCGTGTGAGTCGTGGGCGACGGCGGAGCATCCGTCACCCTCTTCGCACGCGGAGTGTGGCGGTCGCCCCTCTGCGAGGCCCCAGGGAGAAGGGCGCGTGCACTGCCGGCGGCGGTGGAGGGTGGTGGGCAGCACGCGCCACGGCGCGCGCTCGAGGACTGCGTCATCGCGCTCTCCGGTGCAGCGTCGGACGCGGACGCCTCTGTGTAGTGACGCTTGCGGCTTGGCTGCTCACACGCGACGGCAGAGGTGCCAAAGGGCGCCTGCTGGCAAGACGGGATGCACACTTTCGGTGGGGTGCGGTGTGCCGCGCCGTTGGCGTCCTGCTCCTGACGCAGGTGCAGCCGCATCGCGTGGAGGTGCGGTAGCTCCAGCGCTGTGCGACTCGGCGAGGCTCGCATGCCGTGCGCACCGGTGCTGGTCAAGACAGAGAAAGAGGGCGACGCGGTTATCGCTGACGCAGAGGTGCACGGAGACGTCATGATGGGCATGAGGGGAGGAGGAGGCGGTCCTACTCCGAGGGAAAGAAGGACGAGGGCAAGGGTGAGGGTGAAGAAGCGCAGAGCTACCCACACACCACCACCTGCCGCGTAGCAATGCGCTGCAGTCACTTGAAGGTGGCAACAAAGAAGTGTGGGGTGCGACGAGGCCGCACAGAAAGGAAGTGGGGGGAGGGGGGAGCAAGCAGGAGTTCATTAGTTTAAAAACAGAAGCACACGTCATCTCGATAAGAGGCGAGGAGTCGCGGTCCGAGAACCCTCTCTGTCGCATCCCCCTCCCTCCCCCCCCCCCCCCCGCGGGGGCTCTCACCTCCTCTCCCTCGCTGGTCCCTTCGCCCGCTCCTCTCTTCCCCTCTGCACGCGTGGGTGCTTATTTAAGATGAGAAGCCTAGGCCACGGCGGCTTGTGAAGGACGTGCCGGGGGCAGAGGGTGCAAGAACGCGGCATACTTCGCGTCGTTGCAGACGGTACTTGTTCCCAGCACCCGTCCTCGTTCTGTGTCGTTGTTCCCTTCTCCTTTGTGTTTCGCTCATCTGTGTACGCGTGACCACGGCCGACGCCTGGCCACGCCCGAGTGTTTACCACGCCGCCGCGAACGATGCCGGAGCGCGGCACCTTCCCCTCCGCGCCGGCTGTAAAGAGTGCGCCACCGAAGCCGCCCTCCTCCCGCCTCCTCCAACTGAAACCGAACGCGGCCTGCGCGGGGCCGCCACAGGCACATGAGGGGCTCCCCCCCCCCATCGCACTGCGTTCCTCGTCGCAGCAGGCCGGACGTTCTTGCGGACGAGTTGGGGGAGAAGAGAAGACGGCACCCTGCTCGCCTCGCACGCCGCTTATACGTATGGTTAAATAGAGAAAGAGAGATGGAGAAGAAGCGCGACGGACACCGCATTGGGTCGCGAGGACCCGGAGGAAAAGCCGAAAGCGGTGCGTGTGTGTGCGTGTGTGTGTGTGTTGACGGCATTGACGAAAGCATGCAAACGCTTGCACACACACGCAGGAGGAGATGCACACCAGCGTGCGTCCTCTTTCGCCTCCCCCCCCTTCCACCCTTCAGACCCTCAGCCATCGACGATCCTTCCCCGTTTCCGCTTCGCATGAGCGACTCACCGCTAGCTGAGCCAGTCCTTCAGGTACGCGCAGCTCTTGGGGTTCACAACGCCATGCCCGGTTGGCGAGCACTGGGTCAGCAGCGGGCAGCCGAGGCAAGGGATGCCGACTGCCGGCATGTAGGCCCACCCGTCCACCGCCTCACGCGAGGACGGTAGCGACACCGGCGCCGGCTCCCACCGACTCGCCTGTCGGAGCGACTCCAGCGTACTGCTGCTCAGCCCGCCGCCCTCGATGTCGAGCAGCGACCCGCCGCCTGCACCGCCCCCAGCGGCCAGACCGCCTGAGAAGCTGTCGCGGTCGTGCCGCGCTCGCTGGCGCGCTGGGCTGTCGGCGGACCCGTACAAGGACCCCGACCGCGGGCCACGCCGTTGTGCGGTGAAGTGCCGCAACACACTCTGCCCGGTGGCGAGCTGGTACTGCGGCGTGTGCACCTCTTCGGCGGAGGCGGGGATGAGCATCTCCAGCACCCCATCCAGAACCAGCGTGTGCACCAGCGTGCGCAGGTCCTGCTCCGAGAGCTGCTTCGACACAAACGGAAAGCTCCCCCCTCCGCCGCCGCCGACGCCGCCGCTGCCACCACCGCCCCAGGAGGAAGCCGACGACGGCGTCGCGCCGCCGCTGCGCTGCACCGCCGTGTCAATCATTGTGAAGACCACCGAGTTGCTGGCCGATGCCGCGGCAGATCCAGCTGCGCCGGTGGCGCTGTTGCCGATGTTGCTGCCAGTGCCGCCGCCCTGGGCAGCCTCGACGTGCCGCTTGATCTGGTCGAAGCTGACCATGCGTCGCGTAGAGATGAAGCGGGTCAGCTCGCGGCGCCACTCGTCCACAAAGGCCACATCGAGCTCCTCGCCGCAGTACATCGTACCGCCCGTTACGTGCGAGGAGGGGTCGATGTTGAAGAGTGTGTAAATGCGCTTGGCCCGGTTCGTGACGGAGCGGTGCTCCTTGATGAGGTTCTTCGAGAGCAGCGCCGCCACTGCCTTCACAAGCTCCGTCTTGGGCATTCGCGCCTTGAGAAGCAGCTGGGCTTGGTCGATGCCGCTCGACCCGCTCGCCCGCACGAGGTCCAGCACGATGGAGTAGTTCTCGCTGATGTTGTTCACAATCGAGATGTAAATCTGCGCGTCGGCGCCGGCGCCGCGGCTGAGACGGACTCGGTTCTGTTCCAGTAGCTGTCGCACGGCGCCCTCGCCGCCGCTGCTCCCCAGCTGAAGCTCCTTCTTGAGCCGCTCGTAAGGAATCGCCTCCTCGGCGCAGGTGGAGAGCCGGTGGAGGATGCGCTGCTCCACCGTCATCGACGGCGATGACGAGAGAGACATGGCGCGTTCGTTCGCCTTCGAGGGAGAAAAAGCGCGCGGCTGTCAGACAGTCCCGCGGAGGAGGAGGACGTGCAGAGCGCCAGTGAGGGGGGAGTTCGGAAGAAGCGTGAGGAGTTCGAGAAGTTCTTCAAGACGTAAGAAAGTCGGTTCACGGAGGATCCGTGAGGCCGCACACGAACACAGAGGGGCGGCAACTACCAGCCACCCGCTGGGCACCGCAGCACAAATGAGAATGGAGACGTGCAAACAGACGAAGAGGCCACACGCACACACACGCGCGCACGAATACGCGCAGAGAAACGGCTCGCCGTTCTGATTGAGTCCGTGGCTCTGTGAATGTGCAGATTATGTTTGTGTTCGGTATTTGTGTATGTGTGTGTGTGCACGTGTTGATGTGTGTGCAAACAAGTTCGATCGATGCATCGGGGCGAGGGAGGGGAGCAAATGCGGTCCGCGGAGAAACTGTACGCCGAAAAAGCGTCTGACCGACTCAGCACGTGTGAGTACGCAAGACGTCCGAGGACGGACGTGCCACGAGCAAAGCGGGGGGGGGGGGACGGGCGCGAAGTCAGCTTTGGGTCGAGCTCTACCGCCACAAGCACACACAAACAGAGATGTGCCACGCTGCGCCACGAGACTTCAACGAAAAGCGGGAGCGGGTTGCGTCTGTCTGAGTGCATGTTTATTCGCGTAAAAAGGGGGAGAAAGACGGGGGAGAGACCGAGTCTGACGTCTCGGCTCCTCCCCGGATGATTCACCTCACCTCCCTCACGCACTGCACCAGCGCCAAGCACCAGCCCTTCCTCCGCTGTGCATTGAGTTCAGGTACTGCTGCCCGTGCTTTGCTTCTCTCTTTGACGGTTGCGTGGTGGTGGTGGTGGCTGCTGGTTCAGTTTTCGTTTTCTTTCTTACGTGTGTTGCTTCGAAGAGCGTCACGGGTCTCTCACACACAGGCGCGCGCCGCTTGGCATGACGTTATAAACCAAAAAAAAAAACGGGACAACAACGGCAGGGAGTGGAGGAGGAGCAAGTACACAGCGAGGCAGGAAATGAAAGGAAGTGATGAAGAGGGGGGGGGATCAACAGAGAAGGGGGGAGGCGGGAGAGGTGCACCGTGGCCCGCTCCTTCCTCTCCATCGCGGGGGGGGAGAGGAGGTACGCACTCGGCGCACAATAGGAGCCCGATAAGAGCAACATTGACACACGCACACACAAACACACGCACCAGCACAACCAACACGTACTCACGTCACAGCGTGCAAAAAGGGGTATTGGAGCGGCGAATAGGAAGAGAGACAGAGAGAGAAAGAAAGGGCAGCAGGTCCGTGTCTCTACTCCTCGCCTATCTGATTGACCGCATCTCAGTCTGTGTGAGTGCGGCGCCCGCCTCACCCCCACCTCGACCTCCTCGTCCCGCCTCCCTCCCCTTCGCTGACACCGCGCCGCCCCACCCCACCCCATCACCCCCTCCCCGAACCGCCGTCGCGGCAGGCGGACGGACAGCTGATGCGGTGCTCGCTGAGTCCTCCAAAAACAAAGTGACGCGGTGATAAGGAGAGCTGGGGGAGAGCGATGTGGAAGAAAGCTCTGCAGTGCGGATAGAGGGGGGTAGGCTTACAATAAGAACGCGCACCTAGCCGAAGAGGCGCAGATGTTGAAAGACGAAGAGAGGGAGGGGCGACTGTGCATGACCAGCCCTATCTGCCCTCACTTGGACGCACCAGCACTCGCATCAAGAGCGGCAGCAGCCGCAGCCGCAGCTGCAGGAGCGGGCACCGCCGGCTTCCCCCCTAGTAGCTCGTACAGCGTGTTGCACGACAGCGTCAGCGCCGCCTTGAGGTCGGACACGTTCGTGGCCGGGCTGTTCGTGAAGGCCGCTAGCGACACGCGCACCTCGTTCTCGTCGATCACGTAGCCGAGGCCGTACCCGTTGTTGTGCATCGGCCCAAGTGTGTAGTACCGCAGCCACGGCTTGCTAAACTCGCTGGTGTTCAGCACCGCCGCACTCGTCTTCATGAACAGATCATCCTCGAAGAAGGCCAGGGCGGCGCGGTCGCCGTTGCGCTGCGCCACGTGCCGCAGGGCGGTGAGGTGCCGGTCGAAGCCCTCGCCGCGCCGCGCCGCCGTTGTGAGAGCGATGTGCTTGTCGCTCGTGGCACGAATCAGCTTGGCAATCGCCTCCTTGCCGTTCGTGTCCAGCGCCGCCGCCGCCGCGCCGTCCTGCTGATGCTGGGCGAGGTTCGTGGCGAGCGCCAGCATCTCCTCCGACGTCGTGTGCATCAGCTCCGTCGTGCCGTGAAAGAAGCTGGCGGTGCTGCACACCTCCGTCGTGCTGCACAGCTTGTTGCGCAGCTTGTGCATGGCCAGCTGCAAACACATCTGCACAAATGCGTCCGGCTCCACCTTTACAGCCGCGAGCTGCGACTTGCCGTACGGGATGTGGATCGAGTGCACCTCCGTGTCCGTCACGATCGCCAGCGCCTCCTGCCGCGCGGCGCGGATGTGCGAGACGAGCGACTTGCCGTAGGTGATACTGAGGTGCCGCACAATCGCGCTGGCGGCCGCGCCGTCCAGCCCCTCCGTCGACACACCGCTGCCGCCCTTCTCCCTCAAGATGGCCAGCACATCACCGATCCACTTGGCCCAGTGCACCCGGTCGCTCGCCGTCGACTCGAAGTTAAAGGCCACGTGGCCGTCCTCGGAGACGATCATCTGGTGCTTGTCGTACCAGCGGTTCTCCAGCTCCTCCTTGCGGCCGTGCAGGGCGGCGGCCTCGGCGAGGCTCGCGTCGGCACCCCACTTGGTGCTGTCGAGGCAGACCACGAGGATACTCTCCTGGATGAGGCGCAGCACTTCGGCGTTCTCAGGGGTCTTGATCAGCTCCTGGTATGCTTGGCCCCACACTGCACGGCTGCCCGCCGTCAGCACCGAGACCGGCGACGTGTTGTCCTGGTCTGGGGTGATGGTGAGGATCAGCTCGAAGGCCTTCTGGATGAGGCGACGGTCCAGCACGCGGTGCTGCTCGTCGAAGACGCGGACCAGGTACGGGTGGCCGTCGTGGAGCACCACCACGTGACTGAGCTTCTCCAGCGGCGTCGTATGCAGCAGGTCCGTCTCCTTGGATGGGATTAGGCTACGCCCGAGCTCGGTCAGCAGCGGCGACACATCGTACTGCATCGCGGGGTCGGCGGGCACAGAGAGGCCGTTCGCCTGCAGCTCCTGGATCCAGCAGGCGATGGCGTACGTCATCGCGGAGGCAACACCGGCCTGCGTCTTGTCCGTGCCCGCGATCTCGCGCTGCAGCACGAAGCCGGCGTTCATGTTCACCTCGAGGGGCGAGCGGCTGGTGAGGGCGGACTGGGCGAGAAGGCCCTCGACGTACGTGAACGGCGCCGTGCCGGCCTCTGCGGCGGCCTTGTCCGTCTCCACGAGGTGCCTCTGCAGCACTGGCGCGGACGAGTCCACAAAGGCGTCAAGTTTTGCGAGGTGCGGGGCCGACACCTCCGGCGTCCACAGCGCCCGCAGGGTGGAGCGGTAGCCGTCCATGGAGGAGACCACGGACGGGATGGGCAGTCGTGGCAGCTTCAGCACATTGCCCTGCAGCTCCGCTACGGTGATGCGCTTCATTCTCGGAGCAGGTGGCCTGGTCTGCAGTCGGTCGAATCGGAGGTGCTCGAGGCGGAGAGTTGTGAGGCCACAGGGGGGAGCAGGGGGGGGGGGGCAGGTGGCAGCGGTAGAAGTTACGATGGCGCTCACGTCACGTATGTGCGGCGCCGACGGCGGACGGTGGTGGTAGCGGGGTCGATGGCACGCTGCGGCAGCGACGGACCACGGTCAAAGAGGACAGGAGAAGGGGTAGCGTGTGCGTGAGCAGCGAGGTATAGAGATCAAGAGAGAGAGAGGTACGGTGACGCACCCGCCGATCCCCATGCGATGGGGGAGTGAACGACAAGAGAAACCGAAGAACGACGTCGGGAAAGAAAGAAGCGTGGGAGACGCACACGTCGCAGGACGCCGAAGGTACAATCAAGCGCGCGTGTGTGTGCGGTGCGTCAACGTGAAGAGAAGAGGGGAGGTGTCTGTCTGTGAGAGAAAAAAAGGGAAGAAAAGCAAGAGAGCGCCACGTCGGTGGCTTTGGGGGAGGGGAGGGGGTGTATGGGGGATGTGTGTGTGTTTCTTCAAAGTGCAGCACAGAGAAGACGCCAGAGAGACGTAAACTCCGAGGTGCAAGTTGCGCACTGGCCCTCCACCGACACACGCGATCTCTGCTCACGAGAAAGGCGCCACGGGAGTGGGGAGGAGTGAAAGCTAACGAAGGCACAAAGAGGAGACGGTGGGGGGGTTGGCTGGAAGTCGAGGAGCTACTCGGTAGAGATGGTGGGTGAATAGAAAATGCGCTAGCGGTGGTGTAGTGGCTGGTGGATCGAAACTCCTGCATCCGCGGCACGCACGCATGCGGGGGGAGTTGATGTGTTGATTCGCGTTTTAGACGAAGGCAAGAAATCCGAAGGGGAGGAGGCAAGTGACGAGGGGCGGTTGGCGGTACTAGCAGGGTGTGAAAGGGGGGGAAGGGGCAGACGCGACACGAGACGCCGATGTGTGAGCCGATCCAAGCGGCCTCAAGAGCGGCGACCGTGCGGCTGGCCTCTGTCGTTGCATCTCGTTGCAGTTGAGGGAACAGGGGGAGGAAGGATACTCCGTCACTTGTCGTGCAGCAACGCCGCGGCACGTACACCGAAATGGGGGGGGATACACTCAAACCTGGCAAAGACTGCGTGTTCTCGGCTCCTTTTCGCCCTTGTGTGCGTGTTTGTGTGGCTTCCTTGTGTGTGCCGACCCTGCCTGACCTCGCGACGGCAACTCACACGAGTGCAGCAGAGGTGCGCCGTTTGTGTTTCCTTTCCTTGTTTCTCTCTTTAGACGGTGATGTGACCAGGAAGCTAAGATAAACCCAACGCGCACGCACACACGCACGAGGAACTGCTGCGACTATACGCCTCGTGATTCCTGCATCACCTCCTCGTCTCCCCTTCCTAGACAAGTCCTTAGAGGGAGAGGAGAAAAGATGAACGCACATGAACATCATCACCACAGCAGTGACAAACACACACACAGGGCGACAAACACGTCATCGAAAACAAGGGGAGCATCAGCTGTCAAACCACGCAGAGTACACGGCCACTCCACAGGAGAGAAGAGGAAACCGCAAACACCCACACACACACACACCGACACGAACAAGTCGTACGCCCCTTCGGACACGCAACTCGCAGAACGCACCCACATAACCACAGACAGCATAGCGCCCATCGCCTCATCTCCGTCGCATTCCCAATGCGCACAAAAGCAACAACGCATACACACCTCCCACTGCGAACCGACGCCACCCCCTTCGCGAGCCCCCCACCCCCTGCCCCCCCCCCAGAATCCACCACGAAGGACGCGCTTCAAGACGACCCGAGGGGGAAAAGGGCAGCCACACCGTCGAGTTCGGCACATCTAGACAGAGAAAGGGGGATACGGGAATGGGGGGGGGGGCGAGCGCAGTCGAAGAACGCCGCTGCCAGCCCCTGGCCCATGAAGCAGCCAGACTCCCCCATTTGCACCTTTTTTTTTCTCGGTTCCTTCTCGCTCACGAGGTGCTCGCAGCAGCGCCCGCCGTCGCCGCCGCCGCCGCCCCTGCTGCGGGGGTCGCGGCCCCGTCCCCCTCCCCCTCCTCCACTGTCCAGCCGCGTATCACCTCGTCGTAGGCAACATCGCTGTACTTGTCGAAGATGAGCGGGTCGGTGGGGCTGACAAAGTTGAAGTTCCCCTTGGCGAACTCCTCATCGGAGATGCGGTCGAAGAGGGCGGTGTGGAAGCGGACGTAGTGCACCAGCGTATAGTAGGTGAACATCGGCACGTCTTCGGGACGGGGCAGCGGGCAGAACTTCATCAAGAAGCCCATCAGCATCATGTCCGCCCCCGGCCCGTCATGCAGGAGGGCTTCCTCGAAGTTCACCGCCGTGACGTAGTACATGTCGCGGATGTAGTACTTGATCTTGTTCAGCGGCGGGCGGCCCATAATGTCCTCCGAGGTGGCGGCCCAGCTGTCGAACATCGTCACCAGCAGCTCCTCCAGCACCTCGCGGCGCCGGTTGAACTTCTCGATCGGAATGCTCGTCGCGCGGCGGCTCACCAGGTGGACGTGGAGCACGTAGAGCCAGTACGTGAGGTCCATCTCTGCGTACTCGAGGTCGAACAAGTCCTTCCACTCAGGCAGCGAGATGTGATGGCACAGATGGCCTGAGATGAACTCCGAGACGGCGCGCACCTGCCCGCCCATCGTCATCCACCGCGGCCGCTCGCCCTCGTAGATCGCCATGGAGGAGGGGTCCCGCACGTCGATGCCCTTGTACCGCTCCTCGTTCTCCTGCACCAGCTTCGCGAGCAGCTCCGTGGCGGGCTGGATGTCCGTGGTGGCGCGGGGGGTGAGAAAGTGATCCGGGATCGGCTTCAGAAACTTCTCCTCCGACACGCCCTTGAACTCGCTGCCCAGGCTGGCCCACGCCGCCCCAGCCATCCACGACGTCGACGCGGATGCCGACATGACAGACGAAGACGACGGAGTGGACGCCGACGTCGACGCGCCGGCGTTCGTGGGCGAGGCGCCGTTCGCCTCCGCTGGTCCAGAGCCGCGCGGGGTCTCGTGCCGCGTCGCTGCGGCCAAGCGAGTCCTGGCCAACAACCGGCACGCACTGCGCAAGAACATGATGATGGAAGGAAGCGGGTGAAGGGGGGGGGGGGGCTGATAGAAAGGAAGGAGGGAGGGGGGTGCTCTAACGCGGCCGTAGTTAAAGAGCAGCAGCGCTTTGCGCTCAGAAGGAGTGACTTAAGGGTGTGAAGAAACGGGAAAACAAAAAAAGGGGGGAGGTTGCCTGGAGTCGGTGTGTCCAAGATGGAAAGAAAGGGGGAGATAGAAACACACACACACACACACACACGCGCAGATGCACGACGCACCGTCGATGTGTGTTGCTGATTCTTCTTTTCCCACAGGCTGACAAGGGAGGGATAGAGGCACTCAAGCACACAAGGACACGCGGCTCTAATGTGTCGTTGTTGCTGCCGTGGACTGGGAAGCCGGCGGCTACTCCTCTGTTTGACAACGTAGGACAGGCGAGATGCCGGAGGTCGTAGGCGGAAGGCTCTGTAAAGAGAACTGGTATGGAAGACAACACGCACACAGACCCACACACACACACGTGAGTAGCTAAGTAGGATGCGGTGGAGCGCTCTGCAAGCGCACTCTTTGTACGCCGGCAAGAAGTTCCACGGTCAACGAAACTTCTGCCTTTTCTTTTTATTTCACGATCGACTTCTCCAGCAACGGCGAACCTGTGGGTGAGCGCGTGTACGCGGGTAGTGCGCGATCGTGCGAGGGCGTGTGATGAGGCAATTCATGTTATCAAGGGGGATTGCAGAGCGTTTACGTGAGAGAGGTGATGGCTGCAGCGTACGGATGAATCAATCTTTTTTTCTCATTCGCCTGTGCGTGCGCAGAGGGGGAAGCGACCGGGCAACCAGCGCTTACCCCTTTTCGATTTGCGGACCGCAGCCTAAGTAAGACGACTCACGCACAGGTGCTGCGCCAGGGGATCGGCGCGCCGCATCGACAGAGAAACACGGTGCCCGGGGCAATGGACTCCCTCTGCGTTAGAATGAGAAATCTTTCCGCACGAAGCCACGCGCGCACGTGAGCTGGTGTCGATCGAGAGAGGAAGGCGGAGCTGCAGAGCAGCTGGTGTGCGCCGTGCGTCCCGCTTCCCTCTCCCACAATCCAGTGGTGGCGCAGAAGCAGCTCCGGCGTGCCTACGCACACGCACCGCCACTCCTTTGGGGTGTCTCCTTGTTTGTTGCTTCTTCTCTTTCTTTTTTCCTTCGTTGACTCGTACACGGCTTCGACGCGAGGCTCCAGGCGTGGTGGAAGAGTGCTGACAAAGACGGCGACGCGACGGCGCCTCGCGCTCGCGCTTCAGCAGAGGACTAGAAGGAGACAGAGGGCGCACCGCGTCCCCCTCCCTTTTTTCTCTTTCTTTCCTTGTCGTCTTGTGAAGCGAGCGCGTGTCTCGCCAGGTGCGAAGAGCTCCAACGCACGTTTACGCACATGCACAGACACACACACACACACATACACACACACAAACAGGCATGCGCGCACATAAAAACCGATGCGCCGGCGCTAGCATCGGCACAGGAGAGGCAGCGGGTACACAGCGCGGCAGTGGAGCTCGAGTAGAGCGCGAGAGCGCCGGACCGAGGCGTGAGTACCAAGAAGACGAGAAAAGGGGAAGGCAGAGACGCAAGCGCACAGACACAAGCGAAGCATCCACTTTCTCTTCCCCATTGCATGCGCGGGGGTGTCAGGGCGTCGTCGTGCAGGTCACACACGAAGGAGGGAAAGACAGTCAGGACGCGTACGCGCCGTGCCTTCGAGTGTATGAAGCCCCTCTTCCGGTGATACCAAACAACGCAGCACACGACGCTCAGTCGCACGCGAGCTGCATGACGGACTCGACGACGGCTCGATCAGCCCCTCCCTGGGCCCCTGCCAAACTATCGAATGGGGCCCTCCTCACAAGGTCGCCACAAGCCGATTGCCGCCCCTACCATCCTTCTTTCCCTCCCCCCTCCCTCCCCCACCGCTGCCTCACGCCACCACTTTCTCACTTGGATGCCGCCTTGGTGGCGTGCAGCTGGGAGATCTGGCCGATGATGTGCTCGAAGGTGTCCTCGACGTCCTCGTCCTCCCAGTCCTCCTCCCACGACTTGGCCACCTCCTCCTCGAACTGCCCGCTGATCTGCCGCATCGACAGCGTGCGCACCGAGCCGGTACGCGACAGGTTGCCCGGACCGCCCGCCGTCGGAGCCGGCTCGAAACTCTTGAACTCCGCGAACTTGTCCTCCGACTCCTTGTACCACGCGGACCAGACGGTTTCGCTGGGCGGGATGGCAAGGTGCGCTTCCGAGATCTGCAGAATGCTCGACGTCGCCTCCGCCGTGCTCGATGCCGTGGTGGCGGCCATGTCGGTGTAGCAGACGCCGTGCGGAGCCCGGTAAAACAGCAACACGCGTGCAACGCACAATGCTCGGCAGCACCGCTTTGTCTATTCACGTGCACCTTTACGTATTGTGTGTGATTGGTGACGAGGTGCGGGGCGCGGGTCGGTGTCTGTGTGCAGAGGTTCCAGAGTGCGTATGTGTGTGTGTGTGTGTGTTCGTGAGTGTAGCGAGCTCTGTGTGTTTTCTTAGTGTTCGTGGAGCGTGCACGCGTGCAGCGGAAGAAGGCGAGAAGGTGGACAGCAAGGGAGTTTTCTAGAGATGGAGGGAGCTCACAGGGAGGGAACAGGGAAGTTGCCGCCTCAAGCGCCCATAAGAAGGGAAAGGCGGCGTGCA
>JASAOO010003197.1:0-28220 GCA_030849075.1 Zelonia costaricensis | reverse complement strand
GGGGGCGAAAGTGAGGGAGAGAGAGGAAGGGGTTCGTGGTTGCGCGGCAGTGTAGGGCCAGAAGCGGACGATGCAAAGGGGGGGGGAAGCGGAAGGGAGCGGGCAGAAGAGTTTGGGCAGCAACGGCATGCAGTGCTCAACATGAGCGCAGGGTTGGGTAGAACGGAAGAGGAAGGGGACACGGCCACGTCGACGCACATCGCGCGAGGAGGGTGGAAGAGAGGCAGTGGTACGCAGCAGCTGAACCGCCACGCGCTGCGCAGAGCCCACTGTGATCTTCTTTTTTGCTGAGGTCCACCGCCGATCCAGTGGCGTGCAGCGCAGCGACGCGGGAGGGGGCCACAGCGTGTGCCTACTGTTTCCTTTCTTCACAGCACCACGCACTCTCCCCTCCCCCACCCCAAGCCTCACCTTCTCACTTTCCCTCAGCCCCACCGAGTCTGCACAGCGCATCTTCGAGCGCTTCCACGCAGACCCTGATGCACCGCATCGAAGCTCGGAAAGTCGGCGCTGACGAAGTCACCGGTGCACTTCACCTCCCTCTTTCTTTCTTTTTTCTGTTTGTGTGTTTGTTTTCGCGTCTCTTGTAGGCTGCATCTATGCCGTGCGAGCGGAGTGCGGAGGATCTGCCAAGACCCAACACGGACACACCGGAGATTCTTTTTTTTTTTTCAAGGGAAGTGAAAAGCTGGGAAGACGAAAGGGCACGGCAGGGCGAGGGTGCGCGAAGCCAACACTCACGTGCTCCATCTTGGGCCACCCCCCTCACCCTCCTCCATGGGGTGTCACGGCGCGGTGCTGCGCGCCTTTGCCTCTCGCAGCTGCCGGTGTAGCGACTCGAGCTGGCTGCCGTACAGCTTCACCATCTCCGTGCTGCGGCGCCGCTCCGCCGCCAGCTCTTGCTCCGCCTTCTCCAGCGCCGCCTCCGAGCGCAGCCGCACACGCGTCGCCTCTTCACCGTAGCTTTCCACCTGCGCCAGCAGCGCCGCCTCGCGGTGTTGATGCTCGCGGAGGGCCTGACGCAGCTTCTGGGCCTCGGCAGGGCCGAGTGCCCCGCTGCCGCCCGTTTGCGCGCCGGGCTGCGCGGCGACCGCCATGGCGGTGTGACTTTCACTCCCCGCTGCCGCTGCCGCCGCACAAAGACGCGTGTTCTCCTCCCGCAGCCGCGCTGCCTGCCGGCGGGTGTAGCGCAGCTCCTCCTGCGTCTGCTCCACCGTGCGCACGAGCTCCTCGACCTGGTCCAGCGCCTCGCGTCGCTGCCGGGACTGCCGCTCCATTTCGTCCTCCCAGTGCCGCTCCGCCGTGCGCAGCCGGTGCCGCCAGTACGCCTCCACCGACTGCACCTGCCGCGACAGCTCTGACGTGCTCACCAGCGCGCCGGCGCCCCCTGGGGACGCGACGCCGCCTGCAGGGCCTTCGCTGAGGGGCGCCCGCGGCCCTGCGGCATCCCCCTCCCCCGTCGATGCCGGCCACAACGAGCGCGATGGGGCCGTGGCGGCAACGCCCATCGCCGGCGCCCGAGCGGCCGCCTCCAGACGCGCGGTCAAGTCACGGTTTTCCTCGCGGAGGGTGTCCAGCGTGGCCTGAAACTGCGCGCGCCGCTTGCGCTCGTCGACGCGGTAGCCCTGCACGAGCTCGGCGGCGCGGGCCTCGGCCACAACACCGACTTGCTGCTCCGTCAGCCGCACCCGCTGCTCAGCCGCCTCCAGCCGGGCATGCAGCGCGGCCCGCTCCCGCGCATGCGCGTCCATCTCGCGCTGCAGCATCGCACCTGCCACTCGGTACGGCTCGAGCGAGGAGCCGAGTGCGGCTAGGTTGCTGGAGGCAGGAGTCTCTTCTCCCGTCTGTGCCGCAGCAGTGGCCCGTGTGTCCACGCTGGCGAGCAGCAGCAGCGGACCAAGCCCAGGCAGGTACAGCTCCTCCACATCGTCTGAACTCAGTGCCTCGCTGGACGCGGACGAGATCGCATCCTGCTCGGCCTCCATGCCGGTGTCGGTGTGAGGGTCATGTGCTTGGGGCCGCGGCGTGCTGCGAAGCGCCACGTGTGGTTCGCCGGCAGCCGTAGACGCATCCAGCGACGGCGACCCCAAGAGCGACAGGGTCGCCGAGGAGGCAGAGGAGCGGCGACGCTGCTGCTGCTGTTCCGGCAGGGGACGCAGCGGTGCACGTGGATGGGCGGCGGGAGATGCGTGAGCCGCCACTGGTTGGGTCGGCTGCGTGGAGCGTTGAAGGGCCCTGCCGCGGGGGTTACCAGGCACGCTGTGAGAGGCACAAGGCAGAGCCGGCGCCTTGTTCGCCGCCAACGCAGCCGCCGCCGCACCAGCAGCACTCCCCGCTGTCCGCCCCTGCAAAGACCCCGCATCGAACGCTGAGTCCATCGCCTCCTCTTCGTCGGCGCCGGCGCCCTCATTGTTGTGACCGTCGTCCTGCACGTCCTGTGCCCCGCTAGCTCTGCGCCGGCCGTACAGTGCTGCGGCGGCCGGGACGTGGTAGAAGCGCCGAGTCCCACTGCTGGCGTACGCAGCGGTGTTCGTGGCATCCGCATCTGCGCCACTCATGTAGTGTCGCGTGTCGGTACGGGACGCACTCACGGCACCACGCACCGCGTCGCCGCTATCCATGGAGCTGAGGGCCGAGGCTGAGCTCCCTCGCGAGAACGCGCACACGCGGTTGTCCAGCACCCGCGGCGACGGCGCCTGCGTCGCGCTCACGTCGTCGCCACTGCCAGCCTCGGCGGTCCAGCGGCGCTGCAGCTGCACCGTGCGCTGCGACTGATTCGGGTCGCTGTACACGCTGCCGCTAAAGCGGCGCAGACTGAGGCTGTTGTTGTTGAGGTTCGAGCTCTCCATCCCACCCGCTCCGTCACCGCCAAGACCGCCGCCCGCGGCGGGGTCGACGTCGTCCTGAAACACCCACACAGCGGGTGAGTGCGAGCGGGCCGTGGCCGCCGTGGCCGTTGTCGTCATCACCGCTGTCGCGGACGGGACGGCGGTGAGGGGCGGGGGGCGGGAGGGCTCCGGTGTCCACCCCGGACCGCGCTGCTGCAGCACGGCACCACTCCAAAGCCGAGGCTCTGCAGCGGGGCCCTCCGTGTAGGCACCGTCCTGATATGCATCGAGAAGCTCCTCCTCCTCCTCCAGCATGTCATCTTCTTCTTCCTCTGCTGCGCCGTAGGGGACATCGATGGCTGATGCGGTGATGCTCGGGGCGGTCGGTCGCAGCACGCGGTGCGTGACAGCCGCCTCACCCCAACTTGGGTGCCGCTCGCGGTGCTCCTCCCACATGTGTTGGAGCTCCCTTGCCTCGTCTCTCGTCCCTTCGTGGGTGTGTATGTGCGTGTGTGTATGTGTATGGATGTGTAAGTGTACAACTCTATGTCGGCTACAGCTCGGGCTTGCCCGCGTGAAGAGGGGTACAACTGAGCGGAAAGGGAAAAACGAAGAAGATGCACGGCGCCTCGGTGCACCCGCACGATGCGCAGATGTGAGAGAGCGGAAAACAAAGAAAAAAGGAGAGAAAAACGTGTAGCTGTGGAAGGGTCTCGAGACGAGGGTCAAGGCTCCGCGCAAGCCACCACAGCGCGCCGCTCTTCACGGGAAACGAACACACCCGGACACAGACGGAAAACTGGAAGACCCTTCCCCTGCGTTCCGTGTGCGTCGCCTCGTGCCCAACGAGGCACGTTGAGCTACTGCACCGCAATGTGCACTGCGAAAGGAAGAGACCGGGACAGGGACACCGTGTGGTTTCGCTTACTCCCTAGGCGCTCCCTACTGTGATTGTGAGAGTGTGTCTGTGTTAGTGTGTGTGTGTGTGTGTGTATGCGTGCTTGTCAGCTCTCTGCCTCCCTCTTCTCGATGGAAAGCAAGCGGGAAAGGAGGGGGGCGAGGGAGAGCGGAGCCTTTCCAGGCGAGGTGCTCCGCTGCGCTGCAACGCCGACCACGCGAAAAGGTCGGCAACTGTGTGGGACGGACAAGGGCGCAGTTGACGTGGAAAGCAGCGTAAGGGAGGGGGGGGGCGATAAACGAAGGTGCACCAGAGTTGAGGAGAAAAGATGCCTGGGCGGGAGACGCGCCAGCCTTGCCAGAACGACAACGGGGCAAGAGAACCGTGTTAGCCGTCTTTTCTCACCTGCGTGACTTGCATGTTGTAGAACTCAAACGCACGGGAACACACTCACGCACACACACGTGCGCAAGCCTACACGAAGTTGCACCCTTCGCCGCCTGTGCCGCTCTTGTGCGTTCCAAGAGAGGGCAAGTTTCTCAGCCACGAGGACGCGCATAGCCCGTCCGAGCAGATGAACTCAACCCCCCCCCCCAACCCACTTGACTCTCCACGTTCCACGCGCACTGGACGTGCTCAGAGGCGGTCCACAGTTACACTTCTGTCTGAGTGCTGCGGGAAACGTAATCGCCGAAGGTTTTTTTTCCGGTTTCCGCACTCGTCCTCACTTTTTTGGGGGTGGCGACCGTTTTGTTCCTGTTTACGTTGTGGCCGTGGATGCTGTTGGCTACGAGAGGTGCGACGTTTCACGGCGCCCCCCCCCCCGGGCAGAGTCGCCGCGGACGCCATCCTTGACGCTGCGGAGTCCATCGCGGGAAAGTGGGGGATGACGGAGAAGGATGATTGAGGTCGCTGCGGGCAAGTCCCTCTGCTGTGGTAGGTTCGTAGTGCCGGGTGTTGGGAGGAAGGGGGGTTGGAAAGAGGGATGCTACGCGGCTCCTCGGTGCATTCTGTGGGCGGCCGCCTCCGGCTCAGGACACCCGTCCACCTCTCCACCCGCCCGCCACCCACACACGCACGCACATACTTTCGCATTCAGTACAGGTGCACCTCTATTCCCATTCTGCGCGTCACCGGGAACACACACCAAAAAAAAGAAACACAGAACCCGAGGCACACACGCACACACACACAAATACCCAAGAAAAAAAAGGAAGAAGTACAACACCACAAAACACGCACACAAAAGACATGCAAAGGACGCGAAACACGTCAACGCATGCTCTGGGTGTACACCACACCCAAACATCCATACACACGCACACAAACACGGACGCATGCACGCACAGGCTCGCGCTGGCAGCTGCATCCGCATCCCTCTATGAAACTCTAGAAGTCGTCCTCGTCCTCGTCCACCTCGTACTTGTCATCCGCGTCGTCCTCGTCATCCTCGTCGTCGTCGAAGGACGAGTAGTCTTCGTTGTCGATGCCGCCCGGTGTGGCGGCGTGGGCGGCGGCCGCCGCCGCGGCGCCGGGGGCGGGAATCGGCGCAAGCGGTGCCCTAGATGCACCGGGAAGTGCAGGCGCCGGCACCGCCGCCTGCTGCAGCTGCGCGCTTTTCTTCGCGGCGGCAGACGAAGACGCCGAAGACGACGCATCACCCGCGACGTCGCTGTCGTCGTCGTCATCGTCGTCGTCATCGTCAGACGCGATCTCCTCGTCCTCCCCCTCGTCCTCCTCGGAGCTCTTTGCCTGCGCTGCGGATGCCGCGGCGGCGGCGGCGGTGGCAGCGACCACCGGCACCGGCACCGCGCCGGCCTGCGCCCACACCTGCGCCCCGGTGCGAATGTCGTAGCTCTTGTTCTTGCCCGACTCGGAGCTCGCAGCGGGCATGAGCCGCAGCTCGAGAAGCGCCTCGATCTCCGGCGGGCACTCCGGGACACCGTAGGTGGCGTAGCGGTTCTCCATGACGAGCCCGTGCTGCGGGAAGTGGACCTCGAAGTGAGGTGCGGGCAGCTGCGGCTCTGACGGCGTGAAGTCGTAGACGTGGACGAAGCGGTTCGACTTGGGGTCAAGTCGGGCATCGGCGAAGAGGCGCTGCAGCCCCGGCAGGCGCAGGTTGAAGGGGTGGAAGCTGACATGGTGGCTCATCTCCACCACCGGGTCGGTCGTGGTGAAGATGTGCAGCTTGAGGTGCTCGCAGTCGCGCGTGCGCAGCTGCTTGCACGCCACGTGCACCGTCATGTTCTTACAGTTGCGCAGGAACACGCTTCCCTCGCACGCCGCGATGACGAGCTCGCCGCCCTCGCAGTCGTCCACCGTCATGCTGTCCAACTCGTCCAAGACGACGGTGTGGCAGTCCGTCAGGTACTCGATCTGCACCTGCTGCCCAGAGACCTGGTTGTGGCGCACAAAGTGGCGCCGCTTCCACTTGGAGATGAAGTACGTCGTGTCCTGGCCACCAGGCTGGTTGTGATCGGAGGCGGCCGACTCGTCGTCCCCATCGCCGCTCCCTGCCTCGCTGCTGCCGTCATCGTCGTCACCGGCGGCGCTGGCGTCCACAGCGCCGTTCGCTGGTCCCGCTGCCTTGGCAAGCCCACCGGCCACGGAGGCGCTCCCGGTGGGGGCCGCTGCTGTGGGTGCGGCACCGCCTGCGCGGAGGAGCGCGGAGAGGCACGGCCCGTCACTGGAGGGCAGGTGCAGGGCCTGGTGCAGCTCCGCGCTCGTGCGCAGCGGTGCCTCGGGCAGGCCCGCCTCCAGCTGCAAGACCCGCGCCGTGTACTGGAGGCCAAGGTACTGCAGGTACTCCTGCACCAGCTCCAACTCCACTGCGCCTGCATCGGTCGCCTGCGTCAGGGCCGGCGTCGGGTGGAAGCTCAGTGCCGCGGCGCTGCCTGGGCTTGCCGTCGTGACGGTCTGCAGCGCCGCCTCCATAATCATGGCCCGCATCTTGCCGTACTGCCCCGACGCCTCCAGCTTGGCCCGGATGACGCGCTCCGTCTCTGCCGCATCACTCGACGCCATGGCGTGCAGCAGCGGGCGGGGTGGAGGGGGGGGGGAACAAAGAGGGGGGTGAGGTGGAGGGCGGTTAGTAGCGGTCACCGGTGGTGCACCACGGTCCCCGCTGACGCCTGAAAAAGCCAGAGGAAAGGCTGCGGAGGGGGTGGGGTGGGCCCGTATGCTCTGAGGCGGCGGCGGCGGTGAGGCTACACAAGTCGATATAAACGTACGATGGTGAGATGAAGAGGACAAGGCGCAGGGTGTCAACACACACACACACACGCACACACAGAACCTGTTGGGGAGTCCTCGGTGACGATGATGACGATGGAGGTGTGTAGGGAGGGAGGGGGGGGCCCATGAATCCACAGCACAGAGCAACGAGATCAAAACAAAAAAAGAGGTTGAAGGTGAGGAATGCATGCATAGTGCCATGGGAAGGGGGAAGCAAACGATCAACCGGGAAAGGGCCGTGCTCGAGGCGCTTAGCAGAGGTTGGGGGCCGCACTGCAGGCCGCGTGCACACGAGGAGGAGAGGGGGGCAGTGCTGCCAAGAAGATCTAGCCAAGAGAAGGGAGATGGTCGCTACCGCACCGAACTCGTGCACGCGTACCACGTGAGGCAAGCGCGTCCCCCCCCCCCTCTCCCCCTTTGCCCTCGTCGCTTGGGGCACGCATCAATTCAGCGGCGCATTCCGCTTCCCCTTGTGCCATCTTCGTGAGTTGGCTCCATCGTGAACGTCACGGGCACGGTGCCGACACCGAACGGGATCCACTTCGACGTGGTACTGTGCGTGTGTGTAGGGAACTATTCATTATCGTATGTGATTGCTCGTGTGTGTGTGTGTGTGTGTGTTTATGCATGCGTGTGCGTATTCCATGTTACAGAGAACACCGTTTTTTTTTTTCTTCTTCTTAAAATGGAGGCGAGCAGAAGAGCTACGGCGCAGCAGGGAAGTGTTAGAGGACGATGAAGAGGGGGTGGTGGAGGGGGTCGGTGCCATCAGCAAAGAAAGAAAGAAAAGAAGCAGCAAGGGCGCGACTCGTGGTCCGAGGCTATCCGCACAATCTACAATGCCACGTGTGTGTGTGTGTGTGTGTTTGCTCCTTCTCTTCCAATGCACACCCCCCCCCCTCCTCCTCTCTCTTCCCGCCTCGACACTCGTTCCGCTCCTCCCCTGTCAACGCGCTTTCCTCGACTGCCCTGTGCCTCTCGTGCCATCCCCCTTTCTGCTTTACAGAGGTTTCAACCAGCTCCGCCTCAACCACACCATGCGCAGTGCGTTCTTCCGTATTTTTTCCCTGTTATTCGAGAAGACAGGTGGAGTGGTGACGCGCCGAGATGACACCGTGGCTTACCCGTACACACACACACACACATTCACACACACACACACATACGCGCACAATCAGAGAAGCGAGAAAGGGGAAAGATATACGAGAGTGCAAGAGAAAACAAAAACACAAGCTCGTCGCAACAACAGTCATCATCAGCGTCACCAAAATCACCCAAATCTCATCAACCGACGTACACTTACATGATGCAGCGGAGAGATTCCATGACAAGCTCCTCTCGACACAAAGCGCAAAGGGCGAGCAAAAAAAACAAGACACACACACACACAAGACCAACACACACAGACGAGCACAGGAGGGTGGAGGGCGAGACAAGGAACCGAGAAAGCGGGCAACGCAAACAGGGGCACAACAGACGACGAAAAGGGAAAACAAGGAGCGCAGAAGAGACAGGAAGAAAGCCGCGACGCGCTTGGCTCAAGGAAACACACCCGGGGAGTGGGGTACTCTGAAGACAGGTCGGCTCTCCCCCTCCCCCACCTTGCATCCCGTCCTTCGGCACGAAGCCGGGCCACTCACCGTGCAGACGACAAGCTCACCCAGCACCTCGTGTTGCACGTCTGCGTGCATCGAGTGCATCGGTGGTCTTTCGCTTCACAGGCTCACCCTCTCACTATGGGAGGCAACGCTCATCACGCCCCGAGGCCACTCCCCTTTTTTTCAACAAAACACGGCACACATCCATCCACGCAGACAGACGCACGCCGACACGCTCCCGACAGCTTCGTACGAGAGGTGCTGGCAAGAGGAAAACAGCGATGGGCAAGCAAAACTAAGGAGAGGGAAAAAAAAGTGTGTATGGCGAGCGCGCCGAGAAAGCCTCGCTGACCACCGTGAAACGAGCAAGAAGAAGAAAGCGGTGGGGGAAGAACCAGGGGGAGGAGCGGGGAAGACCCGAAAGCGCAAGGCAGACAAGTGGGAGGTGCACAGACGCATCAAAGAGGGAAAGAGGGGTGAGGAGGAAGAAGGGGAGAGAGGGGGGGCGCCGCGTGCCCTACAGGGAGGTTGTCGCGACCGGTCCAGCTTGGAAGCAGACCGCACACCTACTGACACCGACTGACACACACAGAAACAGACACGCACACGTCAGCATCCAAAAGCACCTTTGTGGGCGAGAAACAGTAACAAGCATGGCGAGGGCGCATCAAGACATACCCGCGGCTCGAGGGGTCGACTATTACGCGCAAAGCTTTCTACGCTCTTTTCCGGTGCACTCTCCAGCCGAGGGCTGGCTGCTGCGATGTGAATGGGACTCTCAACAACGGGCAGCAGCGCGGGTGCTAAGGCAGAGGCAGATAACATGGATCGATTACACGTGTCGAAGGGGGGGGACACGGGAACGAGGAGGACGTTGCGGGGGTAGGGCGCAGGAGAGAGGCAGAGGGCCGTTACAGGTGGAGGAGGAGGGGGGGGGCCTAAGGAATGGGGAGGGAGGGGTACAGGAGCTCACACACTCGCACGCACACGGAAGGGATCTACCGAAAAGAAGGCGCGGCAGCGCGGGTGTGGGGGGGAGAAGAGAAAAAAACAGGGTGATGGCCGCCGGCGTCAGCGCGGAGAAAGGTGGAAGCGAAGCCTCGGAGGAGCGTGCGCAGTGGAAGAGGGGTGTCGTGGCGTGTGTGGCGTTCTCACCGATTAAGGTCCGCAGCACGACGAGAAGAGAGGACAAACAGCGGCACACACACACACACACACACACACACACATACACACACCATGCAGAGGGCTCTGCAACATGAAGAAACAAACAACAACAACAAACACACAGACGAGGGACCCAGGCTGCGCCGCTGCTGTCCACATCCCCGGGTCAGCACGCTGCGACGTGCACTTCAGTCTAGAGTGCCTGGCGCGTCGACGCAAACGTGACTGTGTTGGCGATCTGCACCCGCTTCTCCTTCCCCTTGCTTGTCACCGGGGGCTCCGCCAGCGGCTCGGCATCCTCGAAGGACGTCGTCGTCTCATTCTTCGACGACGATGGCGCCACTGGGGACTCCTCCCCCAGCAGCAGCCGCAGCGCGGTGCGCACGCGACGATCCAGCAGCCGCGGCTCCTCCTCGTACTCGTAGAAGATGAAGCCAGCAGAAAGCAGGTACACGCTGCACACGAACCAGTGCCGCGGGTACGGCAGGCGGCCACGCAGGTTCTGGGTCAGCAGGAAGGAGCGGAGTGCGTACATGGAGCAGTACAGCGCGAGGTCCATGCGGCGCCCCTTTGGCTCGAGCAGCGTGGCTAGCCCTGCGAGAGAGCACAGCGCCGCCACCGTCTTGGTGCCGCCGCCGCGGTGCTGCACGCCGAAGCAGGCGGAGCGCAGGATGACGGCCACGTACAGGGCGAGGAAGAGCGCGCTGATCAGCATCGAGCGGACGTTGTGGGCGATGGTCGAGACGGGGTTGGAGAGGAGCCGCTTGCGCTGGAAGGCCAGCATCGACACTAGCCGCAGTGGACCGTACAGGGGTATGCCCATGGCCAGCATGTTCTTGAAGACAAAGACGAGCGCCCACGTGTTGCAAGAGTACCGGCCGTGCGTCACGCGGCAAAGGGTGTCGGCGCCCTTCTGACCGAAGTCCTGGATCAGGGGCAGCTTCCGCGTCCGGCAGTAATCGACGAGGTCGGGGACGAGGCGCTCGCGACAGAAGCCGGAATGGCCTCGGATCAGCTTCTCCTGGTAGGTGGACGCTCGGTTGAGGAAGCCTTGATAGGACTTGGGCAGCGTGTTCGGATTGAAAAGGCAGCCGTACGCGATCTGGGCGGAGCTAATGCACATGAGGAGCACATCGTAGTGCCGGAACTCTTGCAGCCGTCGTGGCATACGCGGCAGCAGGTAGCGCAGTGAGAAGGTGTGCGCGCTGCGCACGAACAGGTACAGGCAGAGCTCCGTGCGCGTCTCCTTGTTCATGACGAGGGCGGGGGTGGCGCAGATGCAGCCGGCCAGCAGCGACGCGAACTTGCCTGACAAGCCGAACGGCTTGAGAAGCCGCAGCAGCGTCTGCACGCAGAAGCGGAAGCTCGAGAAACCACCAAAGACGGCCGCCCACTTTAGCGGGTCGAGCGACAGGAACTCGGACGGAATGCGGGCCAGGAACGCGCGCGAGACGCCACGCTTCACGAGGGCCTTCACGATTCCGATGAGAATGCGCCCGATGGCGGCGTAGATGCTATTCCGGATCACCACCTTCAGCGTGTGCGCAAAGGAGAGCTGCTTGCGATACTGCGAGTCCCGCGTCTCCGGCGACCGAGGACTCCCCAGCCCCTCCGTTTTGCGCTCTGTCGCTGTGGTGGACATCGCGGCTACTGGCCCGCTATCAGGTCGACGCGAAGGGGGGCTACAAGACTGGGCGAAGCAGTGCTTTCCGGCCTGGCTGCTTTGCCCGCCTCGGCACACTCACACCACTTCTTTATAGCGGAGAAGTGCAGCGAGTGCGTCAGCCAAAATGCCTGAACAGCAGCCCCCAAGGTGTGTTCACGCCTGCGATGGGGGGAGAGGACTACAGAAGGTAAAGATGTAATTGCGAAGAGAGGTTCTATGAAATGCTGCAGCACGAGAATTCGTTCGCAAATAGCAGGCACCAGCGACAGTAACACGCGTGGCGCAAGGCAACGCACAAGCCGATAGAAGGATAAGAAAATGGTAGCGAGCACTTCCACGTCGACACTAAAAGAGAGCATTTTTGTCAGAGCTCAAGCGCGCGTGCAGGAGGAGCCGAAAATGCCGCCAACTCATCAAGACAGGGAAAAAAAGGCGGCGAGGGACCGCGCAGAACGGCCACTCGAGCGCAAGCTGGAGCCCTCTTCCACAGACCTCCTGGAAGCCGCCACCGGTGTGGTGAACGACGCTCTGCAGAGGAGCATTGGGAGCATAAGGAATTCTTTCCGCCCCCTGCCTACCTATCTGTCCCGCCTCCGGCTCGCGCCCCTACGGTCAAGTCTCCGTGAGCTCGGAGACGAAGCGAACAAAGGGAGTTTCTTTTCCGTTGTTGGAAACTTGCCAAACCGGTTCAAGCACAGAGGCACCGATGCAATAGCGAAATACCTCGCCGCAAATCACGCCGCACATCAGAGATCAGAGAGAAACACCTCCTTCTCCAAGGCAATCCAGTCTTTATGAACGCGCCGCACCACGACTAGCTCGCCATCTTTCTCCTGGAACGCCTTCGCCGCAAGCACGTTGGGCTCGTCGAGTGCAACAAACTGCGCCTTCCGCTCCGCCTCCTTGCGACGGCGCTCGCGCCGCTGCGCTTTTTCACGCTCGAACCTCTCCATCTTCGCCTTTAAGGAAGCCGCCTCCTTCTTCAGCCACGCCTCCTTCTCCTTGGCGATTTTGTCAGCCTTTTCCTTCTCCTCCGCCGAGTCGTCCACGTCATACAGAGTCGCCCGCACGCCCGAGCCGGCGGCAGGCTGCAAAACCAGCAGCCTCTTCTTGTCGCTGCCGTCTGACTCAGTCGTTGCGAAGGCGTAGAGCGGGCCGGCCAGCTTGCCAGCCGCAGCCGCCGCGGATATCTCGGGGACGTCCTTGGTTACAGCGCGCTTCCCCTTGTCGTCCACGACGTACCACCTCGCCCCAGCCGACGACTCGTTGGAGAAAGCGTGCTGAAAGAGTACACCAGAAGGGAAAAAAACCGACGACGGCGCCGTCGTGACATTGAGGAGCTTCATCGTCGACCAGAACTTGCCAGCGTAGCCGGATGAGACGCTGGCAAAGTAGCCTGCGCTGAAGGAGGACAGGACGGAGAGCTTTCGGCTGCCCTCGTTGATGACGTAGTGCTGCTGCGCCTCTTCGAGGCTGGGCACGAGGGAAATTGCCTGAAACACAAGCCCGTCCTCGGACCGGAATGCAACTACCTTCCTGTCCTCCGCCTCGTTGACCACTGTGGACACAAAAATGTACGCGTCCTCCTCCTCGACGTGAACCGCGTTGCCGTTGAACAGAACCTGCTTCAGGGTCCCTGTCAGTTGGTTGCCCTTGAACACAAAGCGTTTCTCGCTGTTCTCCCTCTGGAGCGCGCCATCACGAATCTCAAACGAGACGGCCGCGTACTCGGCGTCGCCCTCCTCAGGCTGCTGCACCTGATCACTTGAGCAAAAAAGGACGCGGTCCAACACGATGTGGTGTGAGCACATCGGGTGCGCGCTATTCACGACCTCAAAGCTAGCACCGCCATCAAAGCTGCAATGTGTCGTGGCGACAGCATCTGCAGCGTCGCCATCGGCCGCAGACGTTTGAAAGCAGATCGACGTGTTCGAAAACTGCACGGCGTGGGTGAGTCCTGCGTGTGTTTCCAAAGCGGTGCTTTTCGCGAGCTGCACCTGCAGCGCACCTGCCGATGCGCACACGGAGACGAAAACCGCCAGCACAACAAGCAGGCTGCGGCTCATCGTGTAAAGCCGTGTGGCCCTCTGCGTACGTGAGACTTTTTCCCCCTTTTTTATCGACTCGATTCACGTCTGGATGACGCAGCAGGGAAAGACCTAGAACTTGAAGTTTGATATGTGCGGTAGTGATGCACCTAGCGGAAGAGCAGCTTGCGAAGAAGAAAAAAAGAGAGAAAGAGGTTCATGCGCGAGTGTTTGCAAGACGGAAGAAAAAAAAAGTGGCAAACGAGAAGACAAATTGCACGGGACTGATAATGCTGTAGTGCTCCTCTTTCACATGGTAGGGGAAGGACCGCGTGTTGGCTGCAGCGTAGCGTGCTCATGAACCGCTGTATTCAGCACCTCTCGCACATCAGTGTACACCATTTTCCGTGAGCGCGGAAAGCCAGAGCCTTCCGGTCAGTCGCAGCGCCAGTGAAGGTGGCCGCGGTTTTTTCAGCAGAGTGCTGATCCGCCGGAGCAGTCATCCGTCTGCAAATGCAGCTGACGGAGCTGCACGCATTTACCTGCACGGGACCCCTCGTGCCGGCGAAAGCGACAACATGCTCTTGCGGCGAAGGCCCAGTGGGCCAGCTCACACCACCACGAAGTGTCCCCCCAAAAAGGGGGCGTTCTTTTCTTGCAGCTGATGAGGTTCATTTCTCCGCGTTCGCCGCTATCAAAAAAAGCCACACATATCAAGGTCGATAATTGACACACGGACAGGTACGCACAACGGCAAAACCAGCTGCTAAAAACTCGAAAAAAGAAGGAGAGCACGGCGAGAAGCCAAAATGTCACCAATCAAACACTCACCACTCATTTGCCGCTACTTCTGCACGTTCGCCACCTTCAGCGACACGTACGGGAATTCCTGCTGCAGGGCCCCCGTCTCCACGATGATGTCGTGGGCCAGCGGCGTCGTCAAGTCCGGGTACACCTGTGCAATGCGCTTGCGGATCTCCACCTCCTTGTCCGCCGGCACCTGCAAGACGACGGCGATGAAGCGGGGAGGAAGCCCAAACTTCAGCAGCGCCTCCACAAAGACGCGCACAGCCTTCAGGTGAATCCAGGCAACGTAGCCTGTGCAGTACTGCTGCCACAAAAGAGTGTAAAGCGCCTTCTTCTCCTTCTCAGCCTTCTGCTGCAGCTCGCGCAGCTCAGCCGACGAAAGATCGTCGGTGCCCTCCACCTCGCGAATAACAAAGCGCTTCTTGCGGCACGCCGCCTTCACGTCGTCAACCACCTTGCGGAAGACGACAATGCTGTTGAGGACGCACTCCTTGTCCTCAGCCACGACGCGGTTGGACTGCGGGCACACGTACTCATTCATCCGCCAGTACGCCTCCACCCACTCCTTCTGCGAAGGCACCGGCACTGCCACGAAAACAGTGACGAGCAAATCCGTGTCGACGAAGCATTGGTGGTCACGATTATACAGGGTGACCAGCTCACGAATGGGGCGAATGGACAAGTTGCCTTCGCCCTTGCGGTTCGCCGCCACGAGCTTGTTGCGGGTGTCGTTGTACTCTGCCAGCATCACGCGGACGCGCTCGTCGGCAGTGGCGTTGATCTGCGCGAACTTGTCTATCAGGTTCTGGATCGTCTCCTTGGGATCAAACTGCGCGGAGCTCCACAGAAAGTTCTTGATGTAGCCAGCGGGCGACATCTCCTGCGTCTGGTTGATGCGGAACGTCGTCACTACGCTGCGCGGCTTGCCAGACGTCTCCTCCATGAGACCAATCAGCTTCTGCACGGTATTTTCCATCATCGGGTCGAGCTTGGCGAGCTCATCGCTCGCCTCCATGAGGGAGTCGAGCGTGCCGACCTTCAGGCTGGGGATCACAAAGTGGCGGAAAGTCTGTCCTAGCGGGCCCATCTGGCGCACAAGAGCCTCGTACTGTGCAGACTGCAAGGAGTCCTGCGACTGCTGCAGGTAGGGCAGCGCAAGGATGATAAAGCTCTCACTCATCTTCGCGTATCTTTCACTTTTTAAGCAGGGTGCTGAGTGTGAGCGGCGCGGCGGCCAGTCAGCATTCATTTTGGCGTGTTTTTTTTTTTGTGTGGTGTGCGAGCCGGGAAGGAAAGCGGTGAGTAGTTGAGCGAGACACAGTGCAGGATGCTCACATCTGTTGTGATCCCGAGAAGTTGCCGCTCCAAGGGCAGGCACCAACTTACTGGCGCGTCGCGGCCAGACGCCAACACGCAAAGCGCCGCGTTTGCAACCATGAGGCTACTACGTGAGGGTGCAATGGTGCCTTTTTTGTTGTCGTAGCTTCCGAGCGCGATAATTCTACGCGAGCAGGAAGCCTCGTTTCTCCGTTCCGCTCGACCTACCGGCACATTTGAACGACACTACCCGCATTCAGAGAGAAAGCGAAGTTGTCAGTGCTAGGTGCGCGGCGGGCTGCGCGATAGAGCTGGGTCAGCTTGGCTCTCGGCGGCGACCGATCGCCATGACTTGACCTGTCCCTTCACCACCTGCAAGCGAAGTTGGGCTTGTGAAAAACGGAAAGCCCGCGAGGCCGGCGGGGGGGGGAATAGGGATGGAGGAATCTGTTATCCCAACGGCCCTTTAGTCGGTGTGCACACGCGGCTGCACTTCCCCCCCCCCCCCCGCCACCCCTTTCCCTCACCTACTTTCTCCGTCGCCGGTCTTTCTGTAGGTCACGTTGTCCCTGTGCCACGCGGGTGAAGCTCAGGCCGCTTGTTACCCCCTCCCCGCATTATCCACCTTTGCGCTGCCGTGTCGAGGTCGCGCCCCTCGCCTCTTCAGTAGCCTAGGGATTTCCCCAATCGGCCACACCACCCAACACAATGATACTCAAAAGCCATGCCTTGCCGCGTCGCTCGCCGTTGCTCCGGCATCCTCGACCGCCGCTGGGTGGGACGTGCGCAAGCGCTTTTGGTGAGCCGCTCGCGAAACTGGAGCGGCTGTTGCCATGTGCCTCCAGGGCCGGTGTCCCCGACAAAGGTATGCCCTCCGTGGAGCGGCTTTTCTGCTGCCATCCTCGTCATCGACCTCTTCCCTCGACCACCCTTCCTTTTCGTCGTGCCTTTACGTCCCCATCCACTTTTTGGTCGCATCACTTTTCCGCCGTTCAACCACATCGACGCACGCAAACAAACCTGGATTTCACACTCACCAAACTTCTCAGCCTAAGGCAAAGAAGAGCGCAGAGGAAAAAAATGGACTTTCTCGCCTTCGACAACGGCGTCATCAAGAATCCGCACTACCGCAAAGATGTCAGCAACGTCGATGCCACGAGCGGGGCGCAGCGCAAGTGGCGGCGTCAGCCACGCGAGGCCCTCGGCAGCGCCACCCTCGCGTACACGCGCAACCTTCTCCGCAAGGACGAGGCCCCGTTCCAGTGCACCCCGGCCGCCATCTGCTTTGCCAATTACGATGTGGGCGCAGAGCAGCGCGTTGTGGTTGCCTTCATCAACACCTCAACGGTTCCCAAGACATTTCGACTCATGCCAATTCTGCCGCGGTTTGCAAACGTGCTGAGTTTCGAGTATACGGTTCCACCGCGCATCTCGCCCGGCCTGTCGTGGAGTGTGACGGTGAAATACTGCCCAAGGACTCTCATGGACATTGCCACCGCACTGTACGTGAAAACAGACGAGGGTGTTTTTGCCGTTCCGCTTACGTCCTCGCAGAAAGCGTTCACTTTTTCAGTGGAGCCGGAAAAAGTCGATTTTGGCACCGTCATTGTCGGTGAAAAGCGGGCAAAGCGCATTACACTGCGAAACAGCGGGGCCCTGCCTGGGACCGTCCTCGTCGGCGGCGACTTCAAGCCGCTCTTGGAGCAGAAACACACAAACCCAGTGGACGGCAAATTGGTTCGTTTTTTTCGCATCGCGCCGCAGCAGCACAAAATCGAAATCGCGCCATTTTCATTGTCTGAAATTCTAGTGCACTTCACGCCGTTCAACCCGTGCGTGTTTGATCAGGTCATCACGTTCACTGAAAAAGGCGGCGCGGCCATGGTGCATGCGATTCCGATCACCGGATGCAGCACGGACCTTCCGGTTTTTCTGACAAATAGCAAGCTGAGCTTTGGCGCTTGCTTTTACGGCGAAAAATACTGGGACGAGGTGAGGCTGGTGAACAAGGCCAGTATCGCTGCCGTTGCTGAGTTTCAGGTCCCTGGGGAGCTTTCCGATGCGCTGGTCATCTGCCCCAAGCAGGTGTGCGTACAGTCCGGCGAGGAGTACAGTGTTCGCGTCGTTTTCACCCCCGCAGCGGATTTACCCAAGGACTTTTCCCTCTCCATCAAGTGCGTCGTGCAGGACCAAACGCTCCCGCTGACGCTTACAGTGGAAAGCGTGCTTTCGCGTCGCGCACCGAGTTTGGCGACGTCCACGTTTGACGTTGGGGCGATTTCGCTGCAGACAATGCACACCGTCGTTGTGCCTGTCACGAACGAGGCAAGCGTCATTCAGCTCGTCGGGTTTGAGAGTCTGCCGCCGTGGGTGACGGTTGCACCGGAGGTTTTGGCGCTGGCACCCTGTGAGACGGCAAACTTCACGCTCAAAATGGAGGCACCACAGGAGGGGCGCTTTTCGCAACGTCTGAAGCTCGTCAATGAATACGGCGACATGCAGCCCATTTTTCTCAGCGGCCAGGGCACGCGGCCGTCTGTAGCGATTTCGTCACGCACGCTGCTATTGCCACCGTGCAACGTGGGCCGCTCCGTTTCTGCCACGACAGTGATTTCAAACACGAGTTTCAAGCCAAGCCAGTTTTCGTTTCGTGTGCCGAACGCCTCCTTCACGGTCTCTCCAAGCACCGGTGTCCTGCAGCCGAGTGAGAGCGTTGTCGTGGCCATTATTTTCAACGCGCCGCTCGAGTACGAAATTGTCGAAACACCGCAGGCGGCGGTGCCAGCGCAGCGGCAGTCGAAGTCGAAACGGGACCCCACAATAACGGTCGTCGCCGAAGTGCCGGCGCCGCAGAAGCGGTCCATGTACGAGGATTGGGAGTCTTGCAGCGAAAAGGGTCTCTGGAGCCGGCACAAGCAATTTCGTCTGCAGTGTAGCATAAACAATGCCGAAGACGAGAGCACTTTTCTGGTGGTGCGCTGTTGCGCTGTCCGACCACCGGTGTGCATCGAAGAGACGGTCAAGAAGCCAAGCACGCCGCCTGCTCGTAAGCCGAAGGGTGTGGAGCCGGAAGGGCGCGCGTCGGCGAGCGCGAAATCGTCCGTTCTCACCGATCCGGACGGCGCTGGCGCACCCGATCAGGTTTACAACGGCGAGGTGCTCATGGACTTCGGAAAGCTCCCCATCCATCATCACGCTGTGCAGACGTGCAAGGTGCGCAATACCGGGCTCGTGCCGTGCACCGTGCGGGCCCCGCCAACAAATCCGTTTTCGTCCTTCTCTCTCATGTGCGTGCCTTTTGACGAGGTGCTGCCAAATGCAGAGGCGGAGATCCCGATCTCGTTTCACCCGCACGTGTACGGGAAATTCGGCGAAGTGATGCAGCTGGAGCTGCTCATGCGCGACGGCACCGCGGCGTTTGTGTACATGCACGTGCAAGGAGTTTGTAGTCCGACGCAGCTGGCAATTTCGCTTGGCGACAGTGGGGTGCCAGCCGATCCTAGCTCGCAGGCGACCTTGCGACACGTGCTATTTGAGACGACGCGCAAAAATGAATCTACGCGACGGAGCCTAAACTTCCACAACGTGGGGTCCTTCCCCCTCGACGTCGTCATTAGCAGCCTCAGCGACGCAGAGGAGAAGAAGAGCACTGGCAGCAGCACCGTACACTTTGACCCTGCCGACACAGCTCCCTTTCTGGTGCATCCGCGTGTGTTTGTGCTGCAGCCCAACACGAAGCAGACCGTGGACGTTGTTTTCGCGCCGTCCGACTCGGGTGTTTTTCTGCGGCGGCTGAACATCGCGGCCAGCGGTGAAAGCACCGAGCTTGCGGTGGAGGGGCGCAGCGTGGGAGGCGGGGTCTACAGCTTTATCCCCATCCCAGACCCGCGCAGCGGCAAGCCGATCGCTGTCTGCTTCGAAGGCGAGATCGGGTGCCGGCCCGATTACCCGGTCTCCCTGGCGTTCGCGGAAGATGAGACGAAGACAATTGTCATCGGCAATCTGCTGAAAACCTCCACGGTCGAGTTTGAGATACAGAACTGGGAACAGACACGATCGCTCGAGGTGCCACCGGAGTGGAGTGTGCTGCCGGTTTCACAGTCGGTGGCTAGCTGCAAGGAGACGCGGCTGACTGTGCAGCACTCGTTCCCCGCGAGCGACGACACCAGCAGCGCAGGAGTGGTGGCTAGCTCTCTTTTCCCCTTCCGCTTCACTGTCGTGCTCAAGGGCGAGGGCGCCGCGGGGCTGCCTTCTCGTGTCCTTTACGTTGTGTGCACCGACTAGGCTCCGCTAAATCTGTGGCACGCGCCTCAGTGTTTTCTCCCCATCGCCACCGCACCTCGTCTGCTCGAGTCCTTGGTGCCTGCCTAGATCCCACGTCTCCTTTTTCTTGTCTTCTACCGTCATGTAAACCATGTACATACCGGGTGCATCTGCGGCGCCTGTCGCTTTTGCGCCTCAGCGACCAACGCGCCCTGATGCAATTTGCTGCTCAGGAAACCGACAAACAAAAGCGAGGACGCCACTTTTCCATTTCTGCGGAGCGTGGAGGCGTTGCTGTAATACACACACCCATACAAAAAGAAACCGCTGCCGCTGAAGGTGAGGATGCACGGGGCTTCGGTCCAGAAGGCCTCGATGCATATGTGGGGCAAGAAACTCCGTCCCACAGGTGACTAGGCGCCCGCTTCACCTTCTCGCTGTGCTTCGTGCAGGAAGCCGGCGCCTCAAACGACGAACTCCGCGCATCCGATCTTGCTGTCGTGCATTCGGATCGCCATCAGCAGCGACAGAAACGAGAATCCTGACTGTCTTGCCCGCGCCCGCCTCTTTTGCCTCTGCGTTTCTTCTCTCCAAAAAAAAAAAAAAAACGAATGCACATGGTGCCGACATTGCCTCCTCAAAAAAGGGCTGGACTCGCTGGCTTTCTCTTGTCACATTTCTTCCAAGAAACCTCACAACCGCAGAGAAGGGAAAGCAAGGGGCATCACAGACACAGAAGGAAAGAAGCGAGAGCGGATAGCAGCACACACACGAGCCCAGCGATGAGGTCTTGCTGTCGGCTGCTCTCTGCCGCGGAGGCGGCGACGCTCATTCGTCGGGTCGGCCCCTTTGCGGTGCATCGCGGCGAGGCAAAGGGCGTCATCGAGGTCTTCTCGGGCGACGCGCAGCACCCCGTCAAGAAGCTCAACCTTCTCGGTCTGCGCTACGCCGCAGCCCTAGCCGAACTGGCTGAGCTTTTGTCCGAGGAGCTCAACGCTGAGGTGCGCGTCGCTATTTTTGCACCGCGCGACGGCTGCTCCTTTTCGGCCGGCATCGATCTCAAAGAGTTGTCAGCGGCGCCAGCATCGATGGCGGCGCCCGACGCCGCCGTGAACGCCCCCGCCATGCTCCTTCAGCACCAGCACCGCACCATACGCGCGTTTCAGGACGGCATCTCGGCGTTAGCGCGCTGCCGTGTGCCCATCATTGCCGCCATCGACCGCCACTGCATCGGCGGCGCTACGTCGGTCATCACGGCGTGCGATGTGCGCTACGCGACGGCGCGTGCCTCCTTCTCCGTGCGGGAGGCTGCTGTCGGGCTCGCCGCTGACATCGGCGCGCTGCAGCGGCTCCCCTCCATTATCGGCGAGGGCCGCACCCGGGAGCTTGCCTACACGTGCCGCGACTTTGACGGGGCAGAGGCGAGGGCGATGGGGCTGGTGGAGGAGGTGTGTCCAGACTACGCGGCTCTGCTGGCCCATGCCCGAAGGCGCGCCGCGCAGATCGCCGCCAACTCGCCGCTTGGCGTGCAGAACACCAAGCTGGTCTTGAACTGGGAACGGGAGCGCGCTGTGCAGACGTCACTGGAGTATCAGGCTGCCATCAACGCCTTCAGTCTACACTGCAACGACGTTGGAGAGGCGGCGCGTGCTTTTGCCGAAAAGAGGGCGCCGTCCTTCACTGACTATGTGGTGAACCCCGTCAGCGATATGCCGCGGCCAAAACGTGAGTGACGGGGCCAGCAAAATCCGCCGCGGCTGCGGCTGCGGCGTCGCTGCTGCTGCCACCGCGCTCAACAAGCGAGCGTGATTCACCTCACTTCACCCTGCTTTTCTCCGTTCGGGTCCCCTTCTGACCTCCCGAGAGCGACTCGAGAAGTCCGCTCCAAACTTCATCTCTTCTTTCCTCTTCTCCCGCTCCTACATACCGGTTGTAGGAGCGTTTCATTGCATGACGTGCCGTCCTGCAAATTGCCTGCTAGCGCTTACCTTTGTTGGCACGAACGACCGCGTGCGCCTTCTACCTCTCCCCCCCCTCGTAGGGCCGCGATGCCGCTGCTGACGGGCGCCTAGGCTGATGTCGATATCGAAGGGGGCGCTCAGGTGTGACGAGGAAAGGGCGGAGAGAATGCACACACCTATCACTTTCCTTTGAGCTGCTTTCGGGAGTCTGCATCGCGGCTCTTGCTTCACGACGATGCACAAGAGCCCTCCGCACCTCTTTTGTTGTTCTTTCATCGCCTTGGTTGTGCCTACGTGCCGCGTCGCAGCCACGCACCCAGGGAACGCATCGGCAACTTCCACTCCTTCTTGACGCCTTGCCAGGTCCACCGAAGAATGCCAGATGACTGACGAATGGAATAGAAAGGACGATGACGACGAAGCATGAAAGCAAAGGACTCTCCGGAACGCGATGGTGCCGCCGCAGAGCGTCGCGCGACGATGCTGCCACCCTGCCCTTTACTGTCGTCGACCAACAACACCATCTGTGCACTCCCACCCCCGTATCTTGAATTAAAAACACACACACTCACACATCGGCTTACACACACACACACACACACGAACGCTACCCGCTTATTTGCACAGATTCTCTTTCGCTCTCCCTTCCCGCCCACGTTCTCGACCCTCTTCGCCACTTTCTTCCGTCCCTCCTCTTTTCGCCCTCATCACTGAAACAATCATCAAGCATAGCGTACCCGCTCGAAGAAAACGAAAAAAGTTTTACGAAACAACAACACGATTTGTCCCCCCTCTCTTCTTTCAAAGAACACAAGTCGTTCACGTAGCCATACGGTGCACACCCCTCGTCCTCATAGCCCCAGCCCCGCCCTTGCCTTCACCCTCGCTATTCGCAGCTCACTTCCATTCCTTCCCCACCCCCAACCCCTCCATCCATCCCTTGCTTTCGTCGGCTGCCTGCTCCACGACTCCACGCGGTACACGATTGTCTTGGTCGGATCCCTGCCCCTTTCCCTTCGACGATCATAGCCTCAAGCCACACGTTCTCCACCCCTCTCTATCTCACGTTTCTATCTTGTCTCCCGCCTCTTCTTTTTTCCCTTTTGATATCAGCTCTGTTGCTGTCTCGCGTCCTCATTTTTTCTCTCTTAGTCCAGGCTCTATTGCTGCGCCCCCCCCCAACCTCCTCCGTCCACCCTTTTCGCCTCCTCTACGCTCTTTTTTTCTTTCCCTTTCACGCCGCCGTCGTTGGCCTCGCCCCGCCTCTTCCGTTCTCCAACGCGACTGTCCTGCGATTCTTTTTTTAGTTTTTCGCCTCTCTCCTTTCCTCTTCCTCATTTACTCCCGTACTGAGGCGCTCTTTCTGTTGAGGCAGAACACGAGATACACCTGGGCACGTGCGTGTATCAAACAAAAAAAAACGGACAAGAAGGTGCTCTGCGACTGAAAAAAAAAACAAGCACAATACGCACTGAAGCACACACGAAAGGGCTAAAGGCTGTAGCTTTCGTTTCCCCCCTCCCCTTCAACGGAAAACAAGACAGTAGGAACACCCGAGACAAAAGAAACAAGGGAAACCACTTCGCATCGCAAGAAGCAAGTTCAGAGGATCGAGTTCACGCACGCGTACACCCTCCTCTTTCTCTTTCCCCTTCCTTTGTCTTTTGAGTGCTGCCTGTCTTCTCGTCTTCTCTTGCACTCTCCTCTTTTTTCTTTTCGTTCTCCCACCCCCCCTCCTTTGGGCTTGGATCCTGTGCCGTGACTCTGTCTTCCACCGTCTTCCCCCTCCCCCTCCCCCTCCCACGCCTCCCCAAATCCACCCCATCTCCGACCCCGTCGTTTCACGACACCCTTTTCTCTTTTGCATTTGCCTGTTTCCTGTTTTACGTTTGTGATCCGGAGCGCCTCAATCCAATACACTCTCCCTTGTCTAGCTTTGTCTCGTGGTACCCCCTTTTCGTGTTTTCTTCTCCCCTTTCACTCCCTCCTTCTGGTTTTGTGCGTCTGCGTTTGTCTGTGTTTGCGTGGTCTTGTTCTCTTTTTTTTCCTGTGCGGCTTACCCTATTGACCTACCCAAGTCCCCTCACCCTCCCTTCCTGTCTGCCTCTCTGCCTTTCCCTCTTCTGTTTTTTTGTGGTTGTTGTTGTGTTTTTCTAGTGAGCGTGCCTGTTTCTTGACTCGCACACGCGCAGCCCTACTCTTTCTTCGCTTTGTTGTGCTTCTGCCCTTTCCCGAATACCCCAAAATTCCCTTTTCCTCTTGTCGCGTGCTCACTCGTCTGTGCTTCCGCCCCTCCTTCCTCAGGTCCCTTCGCTTCACCGCTTTCCTTCCCTGTTTCTCGTCAGTGTTTCTTTCTCCTCTTCTTCTCTTCTCCTTTCTCTGTGACTCCTCCCGCGCGGCACCCCCCCATCCCTTCCCTTTCCCGCTCCTCGCGCCATCTACCGTAAGATCGCCGCCGTGCCTTCCTCTCTCTTTCCGCACGCCCCCCTCCGTGCCCGTCGAGCTCTCGCCCAACCTAACGCAACAGCAGTGACTCACTCGCTCATCCCCACCCCCGTCCCCGTCCCCAGTCGCACCTCACGCGCTCCTCCTCTGCTTTGTCTGGTTGTGCGCTTCTTTTTTTTTTCGCTGTTTTTTGTGTGCACCGTTGTGCAAGACTCTGGTTTTCCTCTCTCCCCCTCCCCTCTCCACACACAAGCTATCAGACGCTGCTGCCGCCCCCCCCCTCACCTCCCACCCTCTCCCTTCCAACCTTCTCAGCCTTTCCACATTTTTGTGCGCCGCCTCTGCCGTGCTTTCACACTACACTCTCGACCCACAGTGCTTCTTGGCTATTCCTTTTGCCAACCCCCTTTACTCTTCTCCGTTCCGCCCCGTTCCGCGCACGCAGGTGCCCGCATACCGCATACCCACCCTTTCCCCCTCCTCTTCACGCCAGCTCCTATCTTTGTTTTGGGTTTCGCCATCTAGGTGCTCGATCTATTTCCCACCTACGACCCGTCCCCCCCCCCACCTCCGTGATCGTCGTTGTTGTCATCCTTTGCTGTAACTTTTTTTTTTTTTTTTCGTGCCCTCCGCCTCCTCTGCTGACGTGGTGCAATTATAGCTCCTGAGAAGAGCACAAGACCAAGAAACAACAACAAAAAAAGGAAACCGAAAGAGACTTCATTGCCACCGTGTACCGCTCCTTCTCTTCTCCCTTTTCGCGCTTGTGATTGATCACCCCTCTTCCCCCACCCGCTTACACCAACGCTTTTTTGTGTGTGTTTGTATTAGTTTGCTGGCCTCTCTTCTTCGTCTCTGTGTGTGACTGTGCGTGTCTGTTCCGTTTGTGCTGCTTGTCGCCGTGTTCGCTTCTTTTCTTTTTCTTTGTCCCTGTCTTGCCGTGTCTGTGAACGCTTTTCCGCTTGTGGTCGCCCTGTCTACTGCGTGCCGCGCTGCCGCTTGACTCCGCCCGCCGCCTCTCATCCAGAGATCGTTCTTCGCTCTCCCTCCCTCCTCTTTCTCTATCTCTTCTTTCACACTCTCTTTCGCCCTCCTCGCCGATCTGCGCCCACTTCGTTGCAGCTCGCCCCTCAGCCCTCCCTCCTTTCACCCTTCCCCGCCCCCCAGCGGCGAACCGCAACACCCCACCGCAGCCATGGAGCGCACCAGCACCACCGCGACCACGCAGGGCCAGAGCATCTACTCCGGCGCGAACAACACGAACAACGCGAACAACGCGTCCTCGTACCCGTCTAGCAACAGCCCGAACGCGGTCATGTACGGTGGCAGCAACAGCAACGGCGGCACCCCGTCCTCGCCGTCCGCCGCCATGTACGCGTCGCCGGCGCACGCGTCGTCGAACCAGACCATCCGCCAACAGCCCCAGCAGGCGCAGGGCACCACGCAGCAGAACATCAACCAGGCTCAGACGAGCACGTCCTTCAACGCTTACGGCAGCGCCGCCCCCACTGGGACGCCGAGCAGCGGCTTCTTCTACTCCGCCCCGTCCGCGCAGGCGGCCGGCGCGCAGTCCATGTACGCCGCAAACCCCTCCGCCGCCGCGGCGGTCTTCCCGATGCGCGGGGGCCCGGCGCAGGCGGGGCCGAACCAGATGCTCACCCCGGCTGCGGCCGCGGCGGCCTGGACGAGTGCGGCGGCCAACATCAACGCCGGTAGCAAGCTCTTCGTCGGCCAGGTGCCAGCTGTGTGCACCGAGGACCAGCTCCGCCCCATCTTCGCGCAGTTCGGTGCGCTGCTGGAGATCAAGATCATGCGGGAGCCCAACGGCCGCAGCAAGGGCAGTGCGTGGGTGCGTTACGAGACGGAGGAGTCGGCGCAGCGCGCCATCAACGCCCTCAACGAGAAGCACGTCGTGCCGCCGCAGACGAACCCGCTGCGCGTGCAGTTCGCCGCTCCGAGCGCGAACCGCATGGCCCCCTCCTCGCAGTCGCAGTCCCTCTCTACCATCGGCTCCATCATGCCCTCCTCGGGCACCGCGCAGCAGCAGCCCAACTACGCCACCGCCGCAACGTACGCGGCGCCGCAGGGCTACCCGGGTGCGACGACGGCGTACATGCAGGGCCAGTACGCCTCGCCAAACCTGATGGCGATGCGCACGGCATCGCAGCAGGCCACGCCGCAGCAGCAGGCCAGCGCGTCTGGCAAGCTCGAGTACCTCCGCGCGAACCAGCCCGGCGGCGTCATCTACTCCACAGCGTCGCCGACCGGGGTCGCCCAGGCCCAGCAGCCGCGCCAGCAGCAGCAGTCCCCGCAGCAGCAGCAAGTCGTGTACGCGGCGGGCGGCCAGATGCGCGCCGGGGTGATGTACACGCCGGACGCCTTCACGATGACGAACCAGATGACCGCCTCTCCGCAGCAGCAGCAGCAGCAGCAGCACCACCAGTGGTGCACGTAAAAGCGTCAGCACCCCTGCGTGCCGGTGTGCGCCAGAGGTTGTATCTCAGTTTGATGGCGTGTTGGTGTAGGCGTATTCCCCCCTTTTGCGAGGATGCCCCCGCGCAAGAGAGACGGAACCAACAGCGAGGGGCCGTGGGACTTCTCCTCCTGTCCCTGCCCCTCTCTCCCCCCTTTTTCCCCACCTCGCGCACCTCCTCGCTATTCTATTCTCTCTCTGTCTCCCTCTCCATCTCTGCCTCTCCTCTGCTTTGTGTGTGGGTGCTTGTGTGTTTGTGTGTCAGTATGAGTGTTTGTGTGTGTGTTTGTGTTGGAGCACATCATGTATGCGCTCGTTTTTCTGCCCCCCAGCTGCGTGCCCCCCCCCCTCGCTGCCTGTGTTTGGTTGTGGACTAGTGGCTTTTCTCCCTATATCTTTGCCCCGTGTATGAATGTGTGTCTGTGTGTGTGTGCGTGTGTTCTTGTGTATGTGTGTGTCTCCGCCTTGGTGTCTGCGTGCTTTGATTGCGTGTATGTGACATCGCCCTTTTGCAAGCTGCTCGCTGATATCGTACAGCTGCCAGCCCCCCCCCCCTCCTCTCCTTCCTCCTCCTCCTCGTCCTTTCTCCCCCGCGTCTTCTCCTCCCCCGGTTTCCTTTTTTGCTGTTGTTGTTCGCGCGTGTGTGTGTGCGCGATGAATTTGAGTTTTCGTTTTCCTTTCCTTTTTTCTGTTTGGCTTTTTTATGCGTTTTTTTTTCTTTCACGTTCGTTGATGGCTCGTGCGCGGTTGTTTCAAAGTGGGTGTCTGTGAGTGTGTGTCTGTGAGTGTGTGTGTGTCTGTCGATCTTCTTGATCCTCGCGTGTGTGTGTGTGTGTGTGTGTGCCCCCCTCTCTGGTTGTCCTTACCCCCGCTTTGCCCCTTCGAGAAGAGTGCCTTGTCCACGTTGTCTACATCTCTGCCTCCTTCCTCTCGCCTCCTGTCTCGCATCGCTTCTGGCATTCAGTCGCCGGAGCGCTCGGCTACTTCGCGTGTTTGTGTGTGCGTGTCGGTGTTGGCGAAGGGGGGGGGTGAGGGTGTCACTGTCTCATCAGCTTGCGTTGTTTTCCTCACTCCACCCACCACCGCCGTCTTTGCCGCCGTTTGGCGTCCGGTGCTTTCCCCACCTTGTGCTCCCCCTTTTCTTGTTAAGATGTGTCTTGCGTTGTTTGTGACTTCTTTCCCCCGGTGTCTTATCGCATTTGAGTAAAACGAAAACGAAACAAACAAACAAAAGGGTTGGACAAAAAGGGAAAAAAGAACAACAACAACTCGCTTCACCACACCCTGTATACGCATTCCTTTCTTTATTTGTTTGTTGTTTGCCTACGCCGTTCCTACCTCTCTCCCTCCCCTCTCTCTCAACCTTTTTTTTTCCCCCCATCTCTGGTTTGGATGTGGCGGCGTCCCGCGTCGCTGCAGTCGCGGCGTCCCCGCCTTTATTGACGTTGCCTCGTTGCCCCTTTGGTGTGGGTGCAAGAGAAAAAAGGGTAGAGTGGAGAGAGATAAGAAAGGGGGCAGGGGCAGGGGCAGGGGCAG
>JASAOO010003196.1:0-28196 GCA_030849075.1 Zelonia costaricensis | reverse complement strand
TGCAGCTCCATGCTCGGCTCCTGCGGTGCAGCCGCGGCACGGGCAGAGTGGTCGTCGGCGACGGCCTGCAGAGGTTCTGGGGGGCGGGGGAGCGTGACGGCACGGCTGGCCATCTCGTCAGCGGTCGCCGCGTACATGGACGCACTCGACAGCGACGCACGCGGAGTCATCGCAGGGAGGAACGCGAGGGACGTCACGATGAACCTCGCAAGAGCCGTGCGCAGCTGATGCAGCGTTGCCCCGGCCGGACAGGCCGCTGCGTCTCGGCCGTCGACAACAGCGTGCGGAGCGACCTCCTCGCCGCTGGTGAGCCGCGGCAGCGGCGGCTGAGGCTGAGGCTGAGGCGGGGAGGCCGACAGAACGGCAGAGCGCACGAGGTCGGCCGCAGCGGCGCCACGCAGCGCACGCAGCTCAGCCCTCTCGTTCGCGCTTGGGGGGGCCCTTGCGGAGTGCAGGGGCTGCAGTACCGCTGGGGCCTCTGCAACAGACTGCGGTGCCGGCGTCGCGGACCCGCTTCGCGCACCATCCGCGACGCGCTGCCCGTGCTCCGCCGTGATGGCCGCCACGAGCCGCGCCGCCTCGCTCATTCCGCCAGCGCGCAGCTCCTCTGCGGGGGCGTCGCTGGTAGAAGCAGCGTCGAAGCAGACCGGCGTATGGGGCTGCGCCTCTTCGGATGCCGTGGGACGGCTGTCGAGGAGTGCGGCAACCCAGCGGAACGCCTCCTCCTGGCGTGCCTGGCGCAGGCCCGCTGCGTCGTGCGGCGCGACACTCTCGGCGGTGGTTGTCGCGGCTAGGCTTGGCAGCTTCACGTCCTCGGCAGGGAAAGGTGCCGCCGAAGCGTCGGAAGCAGCAGCAGCAGGCGGGCGTGGCGGCTCGCTGAGCTCGGCAAAGAGCTTCGGCGGTGCAGCTGCGACGTCTTCGTGCATACTGTCCACGACTAGATCGACGCTCGCTTCCGGCGTGGCCCGGGGCTGCCCAGGTGACACCGGCGTCGTGGCGTCGCTGTGCTCATCGCCGCCGTCAACTGATGACTCGGCGTCGAAAGCGACCAAGACCTCGTGTGGTGGCTTTGCGCTCGGCACCAAGAGGGGCGGCGCCTCGCGCCAGGCCACCTGTTCGGTCTGCGGTGGTACCGCGGCAGTTTCGCGCCCGCACTCCGCAGCGCACCGCTGCAGCTGCGCCCGCTCGCGGCGCTCTTCGAACTTCATCGCCGTTCGCTGCGACTCCTCAATTGCCTGCGTAAAGCGCAGCGCGTCGGCGGCGTACGCGGCCTGCGCCACCCGCGTACCCCCCAGTGGCATCAGACGGTGCGGTGCAGCGCGCTGCGCAGCGTCTGGGGCTGGCCTGCCGCGGCGTCCATGGCCCGGGCGGCCCTGCCCACCGACCGAAGCGCCATCGACTGGGCGCGGCGGCGGCGTTGGCGCGTAGACGCGGGTGAGGGCATCGGCGCCGGTGTACGGGTTTGCGCGTGCCTCGCCCGCCCGCGACGCCGCGGCTGCCGCGAAAGGGACGACATGGACGTCACCCTTCCGAGCAGGGGCCGCGACAGTGATTTGAGGCAGGCGCTGCCCGCTGAGCTGCGGCATGGCGGCGCTGCTCACTACTGCTGCTCACGGGAAGTGCGTTGAGTTGGCAAAGGTGCTGTTGGCGATGCGTGAAAGTGTGAAGAGCTCGAGCGGATAGGTGGTAAGCAGGCACTGGGTGCTGCGCCGCACAGATGCGCAGAGGAGCAGCGGTGGGCGAAAGAGGGGCAAGACAAGGTTGATGCACTACGTGTGCGGGAGACACGAAGCGAGTCCTGCAGCGTAGCTGCACCGCCTAAAGTAAACGACTCGTGCGCTGCTATTCCCTTTCGTAAGAGCGACTGGGTCGTCGACTGCTTTGCAGCTGCAGCTTCTGGCGTGCAATGCCGTGCTCCAGCGCGCATTCCTTTTCCAGGCGGTGTGCTGGGCACTGCGCGTGTTTTGTGATCTTTATGGTTGAGGAAAGGCAGAGCGGCGCGTCTGCTTTGATAATAAGAGTTGGCCTGGCGCACGCGCGGGTGCACCATTCAGGAGCCTCGCTCTCTCTTCCTTTTCCCGCCTCACCGGCCCTTCTGCACGGCGTGCGCTTCCTCCTGCTATGTTGAACACACAGCCGCCGCCCCCCCCCGGTATACACACGCTCTAAGGTGGCGGCGCTGGTGTCTCACGCCCCAAGTGAGGGAAAGAAGAAAATGAGGAGTCACAGCCGTTCCCGGCTCTCCGCGTCGGGCGCTGTATGGCGAGCCGGTGGAGCACAACGACGGGGAAGTCGGGGCTCTGAAGCCAATTGTCAAGAAAGCGATAGCTTCTCTCGTGTCACGAGATCCGTAGGAGAGGCAGCCGAGGAGGGGGGCAAATAGGGGACGGCGCCGCTGGGTTACCCACTGCTCTGTCGCCCAACGTGGTCCCTCCCCCTCCAACCCACCCACCACCGGCGTCCACTTCCGGGTTGTGTGACGCCACACGTCGGCACAGGAAAGAAAAAAAAAACGCTCGTCCTTTCCCTCACGGGAAACGGTGGCGCCGCGTGTGACACCAAACGGTTGGCGCCGTCCGCTTCTTCGTCTCGCTTTGGAGGGTCTCACTCGTCGCGCTCGCGCTTCTGCGTCTTGAAGGTGTTCATGGGCAAGTAGGCGTCGTCCTGGAGTGTGCGGGCTGCCAGACCGTGCATACGCTGCACAAGGTCGCGCGCGATGCTGCCGCCGAGACGGGAGTCGTGCTTGTAGTCGGGGTGCGTGACGACGAAGTTGCGCATGTACTGCGCCGGTGTGGGAATTCGCCGGGCCGCACGCATGGCGAGAAACTTCAGGTAGGAGTCGACGAGCGCGCTGTGCTGCGCATGCTCGGCAAGGTAGCGCCGCACGAGCGGAAGGAGGCCGTAGAAGCCGCCGTCCTTGCCGTTGAAGATCTCGTCGACGCTCATCTTCGCCGTCTCCTCGTCGCTGGCGGTGCACTTCGCCGCAAAAATGTCTTTGCGCATCACGTACTGCTCGTCGCACGGGTTGATGCGGTGGGCGCGACCCATGTTCTCATCCACGACGGACATTCGTGTGTAGAAGCTCGGCTTGTAGGCGATGATGGCCTTCGTCAACAGCGGGATGAAGACAGAAAAAGCGGCGTTCTCGAAGGGCGTCGGCTGAATGTCCATCACACGGAACTCAACGCGCCAGCCGATGTCGCTGCCAATCGGCGGGGGCTTGAAGCGGACCGTCTGCCAGTTCGTCGACTGAATGTTCTCGAAGTGCTCCGTGTGCGTTGTGTCGTCGATGTCGATCATCTTGTCGTACATGACAAGGGGGTCGCGGATGAAGAGGTGGGCGATGTGCTTGGCCAGCCGCGAGTCGACCCCCGCCTCCTTGAGCACCTCGAAGTACGGGTGATTTATCTCGATGGGCGAGTCGTTGAAGTCGTCGAGGTCAGCGGCGCTGTCGCTGATGAAAACGGAGATGGAGTCGTAGCGCGACTTGATGATGCGGGGCACCTCCTCGACGCGGCGGTCGTCGACGGCGGCGGCGATGGTGAGCCAGCGCACGTCAGAGTCGCACAACAGGCCCTTCTGGAACGGTGTGGCCGAGCTGAGGGCCAGCAGGGCGGGGCACAGGATGGCAAGCTGGTCGTAGACGTGGCGCGCCTCGTGGATGTTGTCGAGCTGCATCGTCACCTGCAAGCAGCTGTTCCCCATGCCAAACGCCATGCAGTCCATGTAGATGCATGGGTGGCTCACCGAGGGCACCGGGCAGGGGCAGGCGTGGTAGCGCTCCAGCACGTGCTCGCGCTGCTTCGCCGTGAAGTACTGGGCGTAGTAGTAGAGCGTGGCGGGTGTGAAGAGGTGCTTCATCGCCTCCGTTGCCGGGTACTCGCGCTCCCGCGGGTCGATGGGGCTGACAATCACCGGCGCGGCTCCGTTGCCGGCCGCCGCCGGCTCCGCGCCGAATTTGCTTGTCTTCTTCTTCCTCTCGTCTTTGACGCCGCAGTCGATGTCCTTGTTGCGCGGGCTCTGGTCAATGTTCAGGCGCGGGTCTACCGTGTTGGCCATCGTCTCTGTGTCCATGAAGAGTGGCACCTGAATGCACACTTTGCGCCCTCGGCGCAGGCGAATGTTGGCCGTCAAGTTGGCAAAGCGCGGGTGCGACTGGTTGATGCACGCGTCCGGCACAAAAAGCGACTGCGAGTGCGGTGAGCTCTTGTCGTCGCAGTCGGCAAAGTCGCCTTGCCCCATCAGCGGGAACGTGACGAAGGTGGTGCCGACGACCCCCTCCGGCGCCTCCTGGTCGAGCATGTCGTACCGCCGCCGCATGTTCTCCTCCACCGAGTCGAGGCTCTCGACGGCGAGGCTGTACGGGTGATCCGGCGTGCTCTCGACCATGAAGCTGCCGTACTCGGGGTGCCAAACAGCGCAGTTGTCGGCCCGCGCGCTGAGGCGCTCCATGACCGGTGCGCCCTCGAGATTGAGGGTGATGGTGCAGTCGTGGAGATGGATGAGCTGGTGCTCCAGCTCTTCGCCCCACAGGAACGGCATGCCACGCAGGTCCTTCTTGTTCTTGTACACGTTGAGGAACTGCTGAATGCCGTGCGCGCTGACGTGCGGGATGGCCTTGTTGTTAGCGTCCGTGCCCCACCGCATGGGGGCCCCGCCAGTCGTCAAGAGACCCATTACGAGTGGCGTCAACTTGTTCGTGTGATGTGTGAGATGTGGGTGTGAGGTGTGAAGGTGTGAATCGTGTGAGCGTGCACGGCAAAACAAGACCACGGGAAACCGTCACAGGGGAGCCACTTCGCGGGGGCACGGCGCACCAGGCAGACGTAAGTGCGCACGCCTCTCCTCCTTTGGTTTTGCTTCCCGTAAGCCGGCCCTGGGGGTGCAGCGGAGAGCACGGCGCAGAGGCGGGGGTGGTTGGTTAGAGATCAATACAAGAGGCGTGTCGTGGCGGGCCTGCAGGGGCGGGAGAGGGGGGGGGTCGAGGAGCCACACGGGGCGCTGCCTCGGAGACGGCAAATGACGCAGTAGTGCGAAACAAGAAAGGATGAGGAGGCGGTTTGAGCTGCGGTGAGAGAGCGTGTGAGGCTGCGAGGGAGAGAGTCGGGGGAGGTGCAGATGCGCTGACGCACTCAGAACCACGTCGCACAGAAAGAGTGGCGAAAAAACACAGCGAGGAGGAAAGGGTGGCAGGAATAAGGACGCGACGGCAAGTCGAGGCGTGCGGACGGCAAAGAAAACAAAAAACAAAATGGAGGCTGGGGCGGAGCGCGTCGCAGGTGTGGGCGACGACGTGTACAAAGGTGGGAGGGTGGCCCACATGCGTCGCGGTGAAGAGGGCGGGAGAGGTCGTGAAGGACGATGGAAGAGTGCGGAGAAAAAGCTGGGGAGCGCGGCGGCACGCGAAGGACACCCCCGCGTAGAGAAGAGCGCGAGAACTGGCGGCACACGCTTCGCACTCGTGCAACCGGCAACGCGCGCCGCCCGGCAAAGGAAGGAAGCACGAGATCAGACGTGTGATGCTGCGTGCGCTGCGGCACTTGCATCTGCTTCTCCCTGTGTGTCATGTCGCTTTGAATTCGGTGAGCAAGGATGAGCAGTGGTGCTGCAGCAGCGCAGGAGTGCCGGCCCAAGACGTCAGCGTGCGACTTTCATCAGCTCCTCATACGCATGCTGGATTGCTTTGAACTTCGTCTCTGCAGCTTGCACGTCGGCGGCAGAGGCGCCGCACCAGCGGTCGGGATGCCACCGCATGGCGAGTGCCCGGTACGCCTTACGCACCTCCGCCGCCCCCGAGCCCGCCGGCACCGCCAGTGCCTCGTAGTGCACATGCGCAGCCGACGCCACCGGCTGCGAGGGCGGGGGCTGGCGCGGCGGTGCTCGCTTTGCGCCACCCGGCATCGGCGCCGTGCGCTGGGCGTCCTGCGTCGCCTGCTCTCGCGCGACGTGTGCCTTGAGGGCGTGCAGCTGGTTGGTGGCCGCGGCGTTGGGATGGAGGCGCAGACTCTCCTCGGTGTGAAACACGGCGTCGCGCAGGCGGCCCAGCGCCTCCTCGCAGCGGGCGACGAGGAGCAGCATCTCTGCGCGGAGCCGCGACGCCTCGGTGTAGGAGAGCGCACGGTGGGCCTCGTCGAGGGCCGCGTACCAGCTCGCTCGCTGCCCGAGCGCGCGGGCCCGCTCCAGGTGGACCACACCCTTCACCCCGTCAGCAAGGTACGGTGCAGCAAGCACGTCAGCCGCGTAGCTGGCCGCCTCTGCCCATGCACGCGTGCTGACAAGCCTCTGCAGTCGTGCCAGGGCCTCACAGCAGCGTGTCACGTTTGTGTGTAGCAGACGCAGGCGCACGTCTGCCCTTCCGGCCGCGGAGCTGTTCATGGAGGCGAGAAGCGCGGTGAGGTCCGCGCTGGAGGTGGCAGCCTGGAAGGTCAGCTCGCAACAGCATGCGTGCAGCTCGGCTGAGGCAGGGTATACCCCCGCGCGCGCCGCGGCGTAGCGCACCGCCTCGGTTGCGCTGTCCAGCGAGAGCAGCCGAGCCTTGGCAGCTTCAAGGGTGCCGCACGGGCACCCCGCCAGCACCGTCTCGAGACTCTCTAACGCCTTGGTGTACTGCCGCGCGGCGTACAGGCTTGTGTAGGCAGCAAGCGCCTTGACGGCGGCCACCTCCGTCGACCACGCCGCATCATCGCGACGAGCAGCGATGGCCTGCTGCGCGTCCGCTAGTCGCATCTGCGCGAGGCAGATGCGCACAAGCCGCCGCGCGCTGGGGTACCGCGGTGAGTCGTCCATGGCCAGCACGCGATGTGTGGCGGCCTCGCATGGGTCCCACTGCTCCAGTACAAGGTGGCACACCGCCACGTTGTTCAGCAAGGCCGGGCTCAGCGCGTGGGCCGGACACGCCGCGGCGGCGCGCAGCACCGCCTCGAGCGCGCCAGAGTAGTCCGACGCACCGAAGCGTTCCTGCGCCACACGTGTGTCTTCAAGGGCGGCATCGGTGAGGCCGTCCGCCGCGCTCGGGTCCCACTCATCGGTGTGGAGGGCACGGCCTGAGTTGTGCCGGGCACCGGCGGCGGCAGCGGAGGGGAAGGCGGCGGCTGTGTTCAGCTCGCCGGCAAGCGTGTCGAGAGCGTCGGCAAGGGCGAAGAAGTTGTCTGTCGCGACGCGCCGCCGCGGCTCACGGCGACGCACCGGTGCGGCGCGCGCGGCCGCGACGGCATCGTCTTCGCCATCGGGGGCCGCACCGGCGGCAGCGCACGCGGCCTGCCACTCGCTGAGAAGGGCTGCGTCCAGCGCAGCAGTGGGGTCCAGCAGCAGCTGCGTGGCCTGCGGCAGGGAGGAGAGCAGCATAATGTGCAGCGTGACGCTGTGCGAGAGCAGCGGCGTGTATGAGCTGGTGACTTCCGGGCTGCACTGCGCGTGTGCGACGGTCCCCGTGTGTGTGTGTGTGTGTCTGTGTGTGTCAAGTGCCCAGAAACAACGGCAGAACGCAGCTGATGGGTCTGGGGGGTACGGCAGAAAGCGCGCTAGAGTTCAGTAGAGGGCGGCGAGACAGTGACGCCGAAACAGGCAGCAAAGAACAGCAACAACGCCACGCACATGAAAGAAGTTCGATGTGGCGGGGTCGTGTACACGCGGGGGGGGGGGGGCGGGCTGAGCGCTATCGCAGACGCGACGAGCGGCTTCACCGGAGTGCACAGGCGAGGAAACGCGTAAGTCGTGCGCGCCAGCGACTCCCCATGCAACGGGGCGTGCATGGTTCCCCTTCATATACACACATACAGGAGGAAGGCAGACGCATGAAGACTCGCCACCACCGAGCGGGGCACGCAAAGGTAAAAGCGAAGCGTGCGCGCTGTGGTGGTCTGCCCTGGTACGGCCGCCGCCTCCGGTGCACCTGCACGCCTGCCCGTGTCGGCCCTTGCGCGGCGTTCATTCTTCTCTTTTGGCTTTTTCCGTTGACGCTGCACAGCCAGAAGAGGGGGCACATCAGGAGCGCGGGTGAAGGGTCGGGGGCACCGCCTGCCTGGCCGATCTGTTTCACACAAGCCCGCCGCTCTCGCACAACAAGGCCTGCAATCGGCGCGCCGCCCCCTTGATGGAGAGCTCAAGGTGGTGCGCAGCAGCCGCGTGCACCGTGCCGTTTAAGGGCGGTGGACCGGGGACTGCACACCACCAACTCGTAGATGGCGGACAGCGAGGTGGGGGAAGGGGAAGGAGGGGGGGGGGCATAGACACGATGGTGACGCTTACTGCCTCCCACGTACAGAGGTTGGGGAGGCGGCGCGCACGCAACGGGTTGGGGTGGGACGGAGAAAAGCGCAATGAGACCACCCTGCCGCCTGCAGGGGGGGAGGGAGGGACAGAGCTGTTGCGATTATGTACATCAGCCGGCACAGTCGGCTACGCGGAAAAAGAGGGAAAGCGAAGAGAAGCGAAGAAACACCGTAGCGTTGTGCGTCCGTGGAGGCAGCCTGGTGCATGCGTCCCGGCTGCGCCTTGCCTAGTGCGCACCGCGGACGAAGAAGAACTTGTACGTCGTCTTGTCCGTGTCGTGGGTCATGGTGGTGCTGCCGCGCAGCTTCCAGACACCCTCCTCTTCCAGCGCGTCAAGCACGGACACGAAGAGCATCGACGTGCCGATGTCCTCCGTGGCGAACTGCGTGCGCAGCTCGCCGAACCAGTGCGGCGGGTCCTCCTTCCGGACGAGGGCAAACGGCGTCTTGCCGGTGTTCGTGGTGGAGCACGAGTTGGGGATCGTCTCGTTGAGGCGGTCAATGGTGCTCTCCTTGATGGGACCGAAGACAGAGATTACGGGCGGGTTGCACGTGACGTTCACGATGAGGTTCATCTCGGCCATCTTGGCGATGTGCGGTTCGCAAGGGGGGAGGTGAGGGGTAAGTGAGGGGAGAGAGAGACGGGGGATATAAGCGTGAAGAGCGCGCTGTGGCCGACGAGGAGAGGCGGTGACGTGCTGAAAGCGCGGAGTGCGGCTCGATGAGGGTTCTGGGCTTTAGCAGCCGAGTGCGAGGGCGGAGAAAAGGGCGAGAGAGGGCAGGGCGTTGAGGTGGCAGCGAGCCGGAAAAGCAGCGGCAAACGTGCGTGTGTGTGCGGAGCGGGCGAAGAGGTCACCGAGGTGTCAATAGCTCAAGATGGACAGGGCAAAGAAAACAGAGGGGGCGGTAGAGCGAGCGGCAGTCGTGAATAGAAGCCGCGCGCCAACCGCGCTCGCCCTACGTTAGCAGGCGTTTTCGTAGAGCGGCCGTTGCGACCATAGCAAAGGAGCCGAGGGCCGCCAGCACGGGGAGGGTAAGGGGGAGTGACGCGTCAAGCGCACAAGTCCGGGCCTTTTCTTCTTGTTGCGTGTGTCGCGTGGTGTAAGGTGTTGCGAGGTGTATGGTACATTCATGCGGCATGTGCAGTGCTCAGGGAGTAGACGGGAGAAAGCAGCACGAGCCACAGCGGCGCAAAAGAGCGCTCCCGCCATGCCTTGCTCAGAGGCCCTCAAGGGGGTCCGCGTCAGCCACTTTCTGCTTCTCCGCAGCCTCCAGCTGCCGACGTGCCTCGATCTCCCGCATCGCCGCGGCGTCAAGCTCCTCCTGCGTGGGTGGCACGTACGTGCCCTCGATGCGCCCCGCCCACTCCTTCACGGAGCAGCTCTCTGGCAGCATCGTCAAGAGCATTTTCACCTCTGGCGGTGTCAGCACGTTGTCGCCGTTAGTTGTCACAATCTCGATGAGTCGGTCACGCGACACCGTCGCGGCGGAGTCGCCGGCAAACACTTTCAGCGCTTCCAGCACAGCCCGCTCCTCCCGCATCTTGTCGCGGAAGATCATCTCGGTGCAGCTGATAAATATGTTCCAGTCAATGTTTTTGATTTCCTCGGCGGGCGTGATGTCGACCGGCGCCGCCTCCGCCGCCGCCGCCGCGTCTGGGGTCTTCTCCACAATGGACTTCTTCCCCGCCGACGTGCTTACGCGCCCCTTTCCCTTCTTCTCGCGTGCCTCCTCCTTGCGGCGCTCCTTCTCGCGGCGCAGCTCCTCCTCTCGGCGCCACTGCTCGAGACGCAAGATGGGCTGCGCCATGAGTGCCTTGAGCCTGTCCATGTCGTCGTGCGTCGGGTTCATGCCCATACCGCGCAGCAGCGTCGTGCAGTCAAGAAAGGAGACAAGCTTCTCCTTGTTTTGTAGCATGTTGAAGATGGCCTCTGCATCGTTGTACACCTCGCTCGTCAACACCGACGGCGCATCCGGGTCTACGGCGGACGTCATGTCACACCCCACTCGTGGGTGGAGCTTGCCAGCAGGAAAGGAGAGCGGTAAAAAAAAAAGGTACAGCAGTTGCACTGCCGACAGTGGTAGCCCCTCTAGGAGCCCCGTGTGTGTGTGTGTGTGTGTGTGTGTATGGAGGGCTCGAGTGCAAACGAGCGTGAGAGGAGGCGCAGCAAGCAAGCAGCAAGGAAAGGGGGTCGCAATGGACGGAGAGTTGTGCCTAAAGGGGCAGGAGGGGACGGTGGACGAGTGCTCCGCAAACGCGGCTGCACGCAGCCCCAAAGCAGTGCAGAGGCGCCGCGGCGGGCGTACAGGTACGCTCATCAGACGGGCTTAGAGTGGCATTGGCTTTACGGCGGAGCAAGGCGGCAGGTCACCCACAGAGGTGCTCGTGGCAGCTGCATGGTGCGTGTACGGAGCCAGTCAGTACATGGAAGACGCATGCTCAAAGCGGCTGAAGCTCGGGGGGGGGGGGGGGCAAAATGGGAAGGGCGGCAGAGTCCAACGCCGTAGTGAGGCAAGGTACCACCGAGAAGAAAAAGCTCACGCGCCGCCGTCGCCCGCCTTGACTTCGCCACCCTCCCCAGCGTATGCGGCGTGACGCCCTCGCGATACCCGCCGAAGAAGAGGAGAGGCCCAAAAGCGCATTCGACTCAGCTCATACCGTCACTAGGCGCGAGTGAGGCTCCTCCTCGCTGTGCCCTTTCGAAGTGAAGCGCTTCAGCACAGATGATTGTCGGCCTCCGAGAGCATCCACTACGAGTCCCCACACCTTGTCTCACTCCTGGTTCCCCCGCGTGAGAAGCTGGGTCGTGGCCGTAGACGGGGGAGGCCAGACCGCACCACTGTACCCCCACCGCGAGGAGCAATGCGGCCGCAAAGAAGCGGCTATGCCCCCCCCCCCACACACACACACCTTCCCTTCCTTCGGTTTCACCGTGTAGAGGGTACTAGACCCTCCCCCCGCCACCACCCGAGAGTGTTCGGGTTCGGTGGGGATGGGAGCTCCAACCGTGTTTCCCCACCATGGCTGGGTACTGGGCAGGAGAACAGTCCTCAGCCCGCTCCGCCGCCTCGGGCCCGTGAGAACACCACGAAGAAAAGGTGCCCGCGACATAAAAGCCGCCTGCACCCACCGCACGCGCTCCCAGCCACAGGGGTGGGAGGCAGAAGAGGTGCAGAGGTGAACTCCGCGACCCACGCGTCCTTGACGCACGGCGGCTGTTCCTGGGCGCCAGCGTGCACGTCAAGGACGAGACGGAAGAGAGTTGGAACGGCGGTGGTGATCGCCGTGGTGAAGCAGCGCGCGTGTGTGCGCAGCCCGCGCTGCAAGCCGTCAGCTCCCGCCCTTCCCTTTATAACCCTCCCCTGCCTGTGCCGCACAGACCGTGGGCGGAGCGAGCACGGCTCTTTGCCGGAAGTCGGCACAGGCAGCGGCAGAGCGTGGGAAGGGACGCGGTGCGGAGACGACGTCAGTGTGCGAAGGCGCCGTCACAAGCCGTAACTGTCCAGTGGGCAAGCGATAGGCGCCGACGCCGCGGCACACACGCACACCATCCGTGAACAAAGAAGGGAAAAGACCAACGCGGCTTGGCTCCGCTACACAAGCTGCTTCTTAAAGAGAAGAAATAAGAACCAAAAGTGGCGGCAAAACGGCGGACCGAGCAGCAGGTGCGAGCGTGCTGCACCCTCGCCACCCCCTTCCCGTTGCACACTTGAATGAAGGAGAGGGGGGCGCGTCGGCCGACGTTACTGCGCCACGCGGCGAGTGAACCTCCGTCACCCACCTCCCACCTCTCTTCCTCCTGTGGCCCCACCGTCGCAAGCGCACACATACACACACACACACACACACACACACACACACACACACACACACACACAAACGCTCACGCACACATTCTGTGTCCCCGTGCAGCGCTGAGACAAGCACCTACACGGCAGACAAGATTGAAGGTTGGGGAGGAGCGGGTTAACGAGGAGGGAGCGGCGCGAGAGGGAGGCGCGCGTAGGTGCCGCCGAGACGGTGGAAGCGGCAGATGGCGGAGGAGAGGCCGACACTGAGCAGGGGCGTGCGCAGCTCCTGCAGCCCGCACCGCTTTCTCTGCGTCGCTGTCGCGGCCATCGCTCACGTGCGCGGCGGCATGGAAAAGGAGTTGTGCAACGAGCAGCACGCGTCCTCCAGAATGCTGGGCGTGCGTTCATGCAACTCGCGCTCGTACTCGCCAACGACAGCGGCGTGGCTACAGTGGCTGGCGTGGCTTCGGTGCGACGACACAGAGGAGCTGCGGCTCTGCACCGGTGTCGAGAAGCTCTCGTCCTTGTCGTCGCAGGCGGCCGTCACCACCACCTCCGTCGCCGGCTGCGGCGCCGCTGCCTGCCCCGCGCGCGCCTGCTCAGCCAGTTGAGGCCAGTTGAACTTCAGCATCCAGTAGATGAGCAGTGGCACCTCGCAGGCCATGCCCACAACGATGCCGCCGAGGCAGCCGTACACGCCAACTTTGACGACAAACACGAGGAGCGCCGACGCCGGCAGGCCGACGCACCAGAGCGTGAGCAACACCGCCAGTCCCGCCTGCGTCGGGCGGCCGGCGCCGCGGAAGATGCCCTGCAGGCAGAACTGCGCTGAGTCCCCCACGTGCGTGAGCGCGACAAGCGGAATGATGCGCGTGACGCCACGGATGATGCTTTCCTCCTTGCCGTAGAAGTGCGCAATGTGGGTGCCGAAGAGCAGCATCAGGCTGGCCGTCAGCAGGCCAAGGGCGACGTCGCAGACCATAACGAAGTGGGCGAACTGCTTCGCCTGACGCGGCCGGCTGGCACCGAGGGAGTTGCCGACGATGACGGACGCCGCCACGGACATGCCGAGTGAGACGGAGAAGAGGAGCCCGACCATGTTCATGGCCACGCCGTGGATGGCAAGCGCCTCTGTCGAGATGCGGGCTGCAATGACCGTCTGGATCTCGAAGGCCCACCACTCCGCGCACGTAGCCACCAGAGCCGGGAAGCCAATGCGGAAGAAGGTCCTCCACGCCTCGACGTTGGACAGCTTCGGCGACGGCCACGGAGCGTAGCGAATCATCGCCTTCGGGTGGAAGACGGCGCACGCGATGTGCGTCAGCGAGCAGAAGCCGACGGTGGCGCCGAGAGCGAGCGCGGCGCCGTGGATGCCCAGCGGCGTGAGAAAGTAGTTGGCGAGCGGCGAGGTCAGCGCGGCGACGCCGTTGGCCACGGCGACCACCTCCGGGAGGTTCTGGGCGTACATCGTCTTGCTCATGACACCGCTCACGACCTGCCCAAAGAGATACAAAGGGCTGTAGCGCAAGAACTGCGCCGCACCGACGCAGACGTCGGCGTCGAAGATGTAGCACACCACCGGCTCGGAGTAGTAAAAGAAGATGGAGAAGAGAATGGCCAGCGCGAAGTTGAGGGCGAGCGCCATCTGCAGTGTCTCGCCGACCTCGGGCGACTTAGGGTCCGCGCCGTACGCCTGCGACGAGAGCGTGTCGATAGCTGCGCCGAAGCCCATGATGATGGAGAAGGCGCACATGTTGAACATGATGATGCTCGCGCTGTACTGCGCCGTGCCGACACCGCCAAGGTACTTGCCGACGTAGTACATGGTGATGGTCTGCGACGACATCCACAGCAGACTGCTGACGTCGGTCGGAATGAGAATGCGCAGGGTTTGCATGAAGAGCTGCTTGGTGGACATGGCAACATCCTGCGGGTTCTCCTCCAGCTCGCGGATGGCCTCCTCGGGAGTGTCGACCGCCATGGTGCACCGCGTAGGCGTTGCGCCGATGGGGTGGCCACGACGGGTGGAAGAGGGCCGTGTGGGAGAAGAAGTGCACGGAGAGCGGCGGACGAAGAGAAGGGGCACCTCTGTCGTGGTGGACCGGCGCCTGGAACAGGGACAGCGAGGAACAGACGACCAGCGGGCACCACACCACAAACACCGATTGTGCGTACAACGCAAAGAAGAGCAAAAGACGCGACGCACGGACGGAAACAGGAGGCCTGGGAGAAAAACAGAAGAAGCAAACAACTTAGCGAGGGGGGGGGAGTTAGACGGCAGGCTAAGCGAGAAAAAAAAAAAGCACGAGGAAGGCGGGGGTTTACACTCTATCTCGCACGCCCGAGATGGCAGCGAGCGCTCGAGAAACGGACAATAACGATAAGCGCCAAATGAAACAGACTCAATACGAAAAAAGACAGGGCGTGATGGGTACGGAGTGCACCACAGCACGAGGAGGCACAAACGAGAGACAGAGAGACGCAGCGGGGAAGGTGCTGACACGCTGGCAGGGCAGAAGCAAAAAAAAAAAAGGGATGCTAGAAAAGGCGTCTCGCTATGGGAGGGACGGAGAAGACGCTGGTCGAGGCACACTCACGCACGCGCGCATTCGTGCAGTCAGCTCGCTCTCTCTCTCTCACCCACAGAGCGCACAGCTAAAGCGCACCGGTACGTGCGGCACTCGCCCACGGAAAGCAGCAGGAGGGACGCGAAGCAAAAAAGAAAAGGGACGTGCACGGCACAACTCAAGTCACGCCCGGCAGAGGACCAGTCAAAACAAAAACAGAAGAAGGGAGTCGAGCACGGCAGTGCAGCACGGGCGTCGTGATGGAGGCGGTCAAACAAGACGGGCAAACCTCAAACACAGTGACCAAGATTACAAGCCGCACGGTTGTGAAATCGGTAGCACGGCGGAGGGAGTGAGTGACGGGAGGATGCAAAGCAGAGAGATGGAGTGGCGAGCAATCTACTCGCAAGTGTGGCGGCGAAGCGTGAGGGAGGGAGAGACGCGGTGGGTAGTGGGTGGATGTAGCCAGCGCCGTCAGATGTGGGAGGGAGGGAGAGGCGACAGTCAGGGGGAGAGCAGAGCCGGGTGACGGGCGGCGAGCAAGGCACCCCACGGGAGTCCACACGAAGGGTGCAGCCCAGCTCCGCACAGGGAGATGACGCCCGTGGCATCTCAAGAGTGTCGGCCCACACGCCCGGTGTTGCCTCGGGACCAAAGGAAGCGCAAGGTGGTGAGCAGGCGAGGAGGGAGCTGCAGACGGCGGCAACAACGCGCACTTCTGCAAGTCGCAACAGCGAGCGCCTTTGGCACCGTCCTTTCGCCGCGGCGGTGAGGGGCGTGCGCGGGTGCCCCTCTGCTCTGCGCCACAGGTGTTCGTTTTTGCGTTTCTCCCAGAAAGAGAGATACAAAGATGACGTTGGGTGGGGAGGGGAGGGGGGAAGGTGGCATCGAGGCCGTCTAAGAAACGCAGCAAAGGGCGCCCGACGGCGAGCGGGCGAGGTTTACATGGGACAGGTGGTACCGTTCAGCGCGGGGAGGGGACACCCACGCGCTGCTCCGCGAAGCGTCGGTCAACGTCGGTGCAGCGACTGCCGGCGCCACGCAACGCTTCAGCGTACCACGCTTACGCGCTGCCTACATTGCTGCGGGCGCCAGGGAGACCGCGAGTGCCGCTGCGATGTCGCCGCCTGTGGCAGCCTGCTCTAGTGGCATCACCGCCAGGTCAGCGTTCTCGCGCAGTGTCGCCGCCTGTGCTGCGTCGCACGTCGCGGCGAGAATGAAGAAAAGAACGGCGGGCCCGCCTCCGTTGCCGATAGTGTAGGCGGTTGGGGAGAGGGGCGTGGCGGCCGCGACGTCGAGGCCGGCGCTTTGTAGGGCGGCGGTGTACGTCTCGCTGCTGAAGCCGCCCGCCGCACCGACCACGCCGCGCATGGCGCACGCGCGCGGTGCGAAGCCGGCCGACGCGTCCGCGCGCCGCGTCAGCACGGCGTGGCGGCGGCCGTCAATTGTGACGACCGGCAGCAGCACGGCGGGTTGGGCGTTGGTGAGATGCAGCGCACGGGTGTGGACGGCTCCCCGGCGGGCGGTGTCCGCGAAGACGAGATCGACGACGGCGCCGGTGATGCGCTGGGCGACCCGCTCCACCTGCCGCACCACCACCGCGTCCGGCAGCGGGCCGCTACGTGCGCACTCTGCGAGGTAGGTGCGCAGCGGAGGGTACTGGGCAAGGCTCCGCAGGCCCTGCAGCTCGTCCGGCTCTCTGTACGCCTTGTGGGTTGTGAACAGGACCCGGCTGTCCTGCACTGTGAGCTCCATCGTGAGCGCGGTTGCGCAGCGAAGGCGGCGGTGATGCGATAGGTTAAACTCCACCGAGTGTCAACTACCGCGTGAACAGCGGCACGGAGTTCGGGTGGCGGGTGGCTCAACGTCAAGCAGTACACCGCGGAGGCGTGTCGGCTTTGAAGAAAAAAAAAAGAGGGGGAGAGAAGGCGGGGCGAAGAGTGGCAGCAGAGAGCAGGGGCGGCGCGATGGGGTTTGAAGCCGACGGCAAGCGCTGTCGACAGGGACTGAGCATCCGAGCGATTGAGTGTCCGCGGCGTGCCAAGACCAGCACCTCCTCTTCCTTTTCGCGAACGCACTGGTGGTCCCCCAAAAAAAAAAAATGGTCGCGGTGTGTGCGGTGCATCCGTCAAGGGTGAAACTCGCGCGGTGGTGCAGGAGACGTGTAGATGGGTGCGCGGCGTGCAACCCTGTGACGTGGTCGGTTGAGGGGAGCAGCGCGCCTGGCAGGAAGGGACAAGGACACACACAGTGCGCCGTGCCGTCTACGCTCGGGAAGCCGCCACCCGGTGCCGACGCCGCGCGTCGCGAAGTCGCCCGTGCAGTCCCTCCTTTCAGCTGTTTTTGCAAAGCGCTCATTTTGTTGAATTGCGGACGTGTGTGTGTTCGCATTCGTGACGCGGAGACACCCTTGCACACCGCTGCTCCGGCCCTGAACATCTCCCATCGGCCACATGCGCCACGACGGCCACGCGACTGCCAGCACCGCCTTCGGTGTCAGTGGCCGCGGCAGGCCTCTAAACGTTGCGCGAGTTGCGGCCGTCGCTGAGCCGCATCCAGGCGAAGAGCCTCTGCAGGGGGGCGGAGAGCATGATGGGGCCGATGAACGGCGTCGACTCGAGCACGCGTGCGACCATGGGGAAGAAGTTGCCGAAGAGGTTGAGCGCGCCGAAGCCCTGAATGCACAGCCCAATGAAGCACCAGCGGAAGAATACAAAGAGGATGCCAACGAAGAAACACGCCGAGGCCCGCTGGCGAGCAATGAAGAACGCCTTGCAGCGACGCGGCCCCATCACCATGGCCACGCCGGATACGAAGAGAACGTTGCCCATGGTGAGCAGGATGCTGTCCAGCAGCATCACCAACCCCATCAGCGTGAAGAAGACGCCGAGGCCGGTGAAGGCCACGCCGATCTTCGTTGTGTCATTCCAGTTGTAGAGCGAGTCCATCGTGGCGGCAGCGGTGGCGGTGCACCGAAGTGAGTGCGCGGCACCGCGTGGCGAGGTGAATTACAAGCCTCCCGGAGTCGACCGGGGGGGGGAGACGAAAAGAAAAGAGCAACGACGCAGCAACGCAGCAAAGAGGGAGCGGCGAGAACGTGGAGCCCGTCAGACGGTGCGGAGAGCGGTCGTGGCCGAGGACAGCGCCGCACGCTCCAGAAAGCGCGCAGATGGGCGAGAGGGCAGCGTCACAGACGTGGGCGAGCCGCGCCGTGAGCACCACTGGTACAGCGCGCCGCCTGGTCGCACCGCACGCAAACACAGTCGGCGGATAAGTTCCCCGTTGGGGTGCGTTGGCCGCTCTGTCACAGTGAGCGGCACAGCTCGACCCTGCGCACGAACGTACGAAGTGCGAGAGAGGGCTGAGCAAACCTAGGCCGCCGAAGTGCGGGGCAGTGTGGTGTAGTGCGGGAGTGGGGGTCCTGCGTGTGTTGTGCTGGCGTGCAAGAGAGGTGCGTAGTGAGAGCGCAGAGGTGGGCCATCGAGAAGGAAAACCGGAGAGGCATCCCAGGCAAAGAGGGAGCGGATGGCCTCAAAGCGCCCACGCCGTGTGGGGCCCGCATCCCTACTCCACGGAACAGCAGCGTAAGAGGGGCAGCACACACATACACACACTAAGGACGCATGTCATGCGCCGCGCAGCGTCAACCAGAGCAGGTTCGTGGCAAGCGTTGTCCGTCGCGCGCTGACGCCACGGGCACTGCGCGTTGCGGCGCCTCTCTCCCTTTCTCGGCAGGCCGTTGAGGAGCTCGCGTTGATGTCCCCCATCCCTTTCAGAGATCGCCTCCTCTCTGAGACGCGCAGTGCAAGACTTCGCCATCCAGCTCGCCGTGGGCAGTGGTACCCCCTCCCTTTCCCCCCCCCCTACGGGCGCATGGCTCGCTGCAGTTGCCCATTGCGCGCGTGCGCCTATTCTTGCTCCCGCATTGCCTCCTTTTCTGTTGTTGTTCTTTGTTTTTGTTAACTGTGGCTGCTGCGTGCGGTGGCCGCCGTTGAGTCAATGAGCCCCCTGCGAAAGGCTGCGGCATCCTCCTTGCACTTCACCTCCTCTCGCCGTTGCAAGCGAGTCCGCGCGCTGAAGGAACGCAGACACGGCAGAGGGGAAAGAGGAGAGAGGCCCAAAAGAAGCCGTGATGAGTCCTGTGCTCTTTCACACACACACACACACGCCAGCGCAGCGCGACGGTCGGCAGGTGGCACAGAGCGTACACGGCGGCTCAGGCACGCAAGACACAAAAAACAAAACGGAGAAGTGAGAGAAGCACAGCGAACGCCGCGTGTGCATTAGACGCGTTTAACGACACTTACACACCGTCGCCCTCCAGCAGACAGACGCGCAGAGGACACTAACGCGCTCCTCCCTTCCGCCGCGTCCTCACTACGCACCCTCCCGCGAGAGGGCAGAGGCCACGGGCCTCCATTCTCCTCCCCGCCTCTCTCCGCATGACGACGACTCCGCACCGCGAACACGTCACTCGTCACGGCGGGGACGCGTGCGCCTCGCGCCCGCACCGCCATTCCTGCGCTGCTCCACCACCGACTCCAGCGTTACACGCTCGCCAGCCACGTCCTTGTGCCGCGCGGCGAGGTCGTCGATGCGCTGCTGACGCATCGCGCGGTAGTACGAGGTCAGCGCACTGCCCTGCTGCCGCTGCTCGTCCTCAAACTGCTTCACCGCGGCGAGGTCGCAGGGGCCGAAGCTGGCCTGGTCGCGCTTCGCCTTGATCTTCTGCGACGTGGTCTGGATGTGGCGCAGCAGGTTGTTGATGGTGGAGTGCACCTTAGGCACACGCACCTGCGCCTTGAGCTTGCGCAGCGTGCTCTCCACCGCCCAGAAGGACTCGGGGAAGCCAACGGTGTGGCTGTGCGTGGCGAGGTGCTCCGTGAGCAGGTACAGTGCCTCTGTCCAGATGTCCCGGTGGTAGACGCCGCTGCGTGCCTGTGACTTCTTGACTCGGATCGTGAAGATGAGGTCGACGCGGTCCGTCGTCGCCGCGCCGCCGTTGGGCGTGTGCGAGAGGGCGACGCTGGGGGAGGTGAGGATGCGCAGAAGATACGGGGCAACGGGAATGTAGAGGCCGTCGGCGCGGCTGGCGATGTGGTTGAGCACCTCGACGATCTGCAGGTGCATCGGGAACATCCGCGGCGACGAGAAGAGGTCCATCAAGCACGTGGCGATCTGCACGACGGGGTGGATGAGCGGCCCGAGCTGGTTCGGCTCCGCGTACGTAGACACGACGGCGCCCCACGTGCGCAGCGCGTTGAGGTACTGCCAGTTGACCACCGCGCGCACGTTGCTCTGCGTCTGCTGCTGCAGGGCGGCGCGGAGGTAGATGGCGAGCTGGCGCAGATACACAAACGTGTGCTGGTACGCCGCCTCCATGTCGGTGCCGTACAGGTCGACGACGCAGTTCATGAGGAAGGCGACCGTGGCCTGGTTGTGAATGTTGTACTGGTGCGCCGTGCGGATCAGCGTCAGGAAGATGCCCTTGAAAGCCGTCGACTGGTACATGGACCGCGTGCCCGTCGCACGCGTGGCAACGGAGCGGACGACAACGTACGCGGCCACGCGCACCGACTCCTCGGGGGCGGCACAAAGGTTGAGCGATGCCTTGAGCACCGCCTTCGTCACGCCGCGCACGTAGTGCAGCAGCGGAACGAATGGGACAACGGCGTGCAGGAGGCTGGACGAGAGAACCGGGTCGATGCTGCCCTCGCCGATCACCGAAGACAGCGCCAGCAGGAGGCGCTTGACGACCATGCGCGTCTTGTGCGACTTGAAGGCGCCTTTGCCGGTAATGAGGGTGCTAAGCTGCTTGCCCACAAACTGCGCAATCGACACGAGCGCCTCCTTCACCAGCGACGGCTCCTCGAACTTACGCGTCGACTGCGGGCGCGGGTGCTCCTTGACGTGGTAGCCCAGCTCGCGCACAGCGGACACAAAGACGTCAATGCCCTGCTCGACAGCGCTGCCGGCAGCGGTCAGCTGCGTGAGCTCCTCGCGCGTCACGCGGCCGCGGCGCGCCGGGGCGTCACTGCCCTCGCCGCTCTCCTCGTCGTCCACGTCACTGCCGTCGTTGCTGGCCCCCTCGCGGCTGCCGTCCTCGTCCGCCTCCGTCTCGGCGTCGCTGCCCTCGTTGTCCTCGACCACCTCCATGTCCTCCTTGCCGAATTGCAGCAGCGTGGGGTCCTCCTCCTCCAGGTACGAGTAGAACTCCGGGTCCGTGTCCTTCAGCCGCTCCAGCTGATCCATGTGCTCCTTCTCCTCCCGCGCGGCATTCTTCGCCTCGCGCACCTTCTTCTTCTCGAGTCGCTCCAGCTTTTCCTTCTTCGACTTGGCGGTCTTGCGCCGCGTCTCGATGACGCCTGCCAAGTGCTTCTTGGCAAACTTCTTGAAGGACTTCTTCTCCTTCGTGACGGCCATGGTTGCGGCGGAAGAAGAAGATTGGGCCGGGAGAAGAAGAAGTAGGAGCTACAGAGACTGGTCTCTGTGTGTGTGTGTGTGTGTGTGTGTGTTGCTCGGCTAGCAAGGTCGTCTATTTTCTGCTGCGAGGCGGGTTTTGCTAGGTGGGAGGTAACCCCGTGCCTGTTGTGTGCTGGGCGGGCTGATGGCCGATGCAGTCCACACCGGGTGGAGCAAGGTGTGCACCCACCCGGGACGGCGAGAAAACAAAAAAAAGAGAGAACGCCGATTGAGCGGGGCGGGGCGGAGACAGCACGAGTGGGGAGAGGAGAAGCATTGATGGAGGGGGGAGCGAGGAGGGCTTTCGCGGGAGACGAGAGGCCGTATGCGGTGCAAGGCGGCATCTCGGCGCACAGCCTGCTGTTCCGTGAGACGTGCGAGGCGGGAATGCCTGCGTCAACGCCACCGGAGTGATGGCACGCTCCCGGGCAGTAACGGGCTCCGTTTTGGACGCCGTGCAGGAGCACGGGAAAACGGGCGAGAGACGGCGTTGCCATTCGCCGCCGTGGTGCAACGCGTCACCGCGTGCTGGGCGCGCGTCTCTGGGTCCAACCTGCATGTACGTGTGTGTGTGTGTGTACGCGTGGGTAGGTGTGAGAGTGGGTATCTAGTGTGAAGGGGGTGGAGGCAGAATGCCCTGGCCGTTACATCGTGACGCACCCCTGGCACGACTGCATCTTCACCGTCTTCCCCTCGCCCGTTCCTTTGCGCCGCGGTTTCACAGAGCGCTCTGGGGCCGGAGGCGGGGGCGGAGGCGGAGGCTGCAGAGGAGGTGCAGGCGTAGAAGGGGGGGAGACACACGGCCGAGGAGGAGGAACCGCGGCTTCAGGAACGCTACGAGGTGCCGTCGGCTCCTCCTGCACCGGCGGCGGTGGGGACGCGAGTGTCGGACTCGAGGAGTCGCCGCGTGAGGCGAACTCGCGCGAAAGATCGCGGCGCACGTCCGCCGACCTCGTCGCTGCCGCAGCCGCCGCCTCCTCTACGCGCCCCTCTTCCCCCGCGTCGCAGCTCGCCTCGCCCTCATCGCCGTCCCCGTCGCCGTCGCAGCCGCTGCCGCTGTCATCCGTGTCCTCCTTGAAAGGCGTGACAAGGTGCAGCGTGTCGGCAGCCTGCCGCCGCACTTCACGCGCCAGCTGCCCACCCCCGCCGCCGCCCTCTTCCCCCTCTGTGGACGCAACGTCCCGAACCAGCGATGCGTCCAGCAGGGCTGCACCCGCCGGGAGCGCCCCGCGCTGCGACGGCGGTGTCGAGGAGGCGAGCGACGGGGTGTGCGCGGCAGAGGTCCTGCCTTGCTCCACCACCGCCTCGTGCTGTTCGCACTGCAGATCGATGAGGCGCTGCAGGGCGTCTTCCTTCACGGACCGTGCCGCACTCGCCGCCACGCACAGCACCGATGCGATGGGCAGCAGCGGGGCACTCGTCACAAAGCCGCCGCAGCATGGCAGCGCGTCGTCGCCTGCGGCGTGCGTCATCGCCGTGGCGTTGTGCTCGAAGAAGGCCAGCACGTGCACCGCGTCCGTCGCGCTGGTGCCCCAGTCGCACGCCTCCCAGTCACTCGGATCCGCGCAGCCGGCACGATGCAGACGCACGAGCGGTGGCACACCCGCGTCGAGCATCGACAGCCCCATCGCCAGGTCGCCCACGTCAAGAAATGCGAGCGAGTCGTCGTCGGGGTCGCGCGGGACGAGGCAGGCCATCGTGGACACGTACCCGATCACCTGCACCGACGGGGGGAAGTAGCCGTCGAAGTACGCGTCGTAGCCCACGTTAAGCTCCGGCAGGTCGCCCAGTATACGGCTGAGCAGCCATCCGGCAACGCGCCGCGTGTCACGGGCGCGGCCGCCGTGCGCACTCGACCCCGCCGCAGCGTTCGCGGCCGACAGCGCGTGCCGCGGTACACCGGACTGCAGCGCGAGGATCTGCTCGAGCTCCGCGATGCGGCGCTGGTGGGCCGCCTCGACGAGCTTTGTAGTGTTCTCCGTCACCTGGATTTGCTGCCGCAGCCGCGTGAGCTCGTCTAGCAGCACCTGGTGCTCGCTCCTCTGCACCCCGCTCCACTCCGCCTCCTCCGGCCGCGTGACACGGGTGCGGATGCGCTTGAGCCGCTGCGTGTAGCGCAGTGTGCTGAGTGTCTCTTGATAGTAGGCCACGTTGGGGTGCACGCAGGCCAAGAAGGTTGTCATCGAGGCGCCGGTCAAGTAGCGCTGGAGGAGTACCGTGAGCGTGGTGTCGCGGAAGTTCACGTAACTGCGGCTGCCGTCCTGGGCGACGCGTTGGTTGCTCAGCGCCTCCAGCACCGTGCTGAGCCGGGAGAGCGACTTGTTGATGCTGATGCTCTCCTTGTTGAGCTGCGGCGAGAAGACGGTCTGCCGCTCGCTGCCGGCCAGGTCGACGAGACAGAGGCGCACGCCACCGCTTTTGATGGTAAAGATGGCGTGGCTGCGGCTGCTGCGGGCGTTCCGCTCCGTCGGCGCCGTGCGGCGGCTGGCCATGCCGTATGCCGCGACGGCGTCCCACTGCGTCAGCGAGGCCAGGGCGCACGTTGTCAGACCCTCCACCACAATCACCGGCCCCTGCGGCCCCTGCCGCCGTCGTATCTCGCGCGGCGCCCCTTGAGCGAGAAGGTCGTGCACGGCATCCAGGTACACCTCGAGCATCGCCACCTCGACGACCCCCTCGCGGCGGAGCAGCTCCTCTACGCACATGGCGAGGATGCCGCGCTCCGCCTCGCTGCCCGCAATCGAGTACGTCTTGCCGCTGCTCGTGTGCCCGTAGGCGAGAAAGCAAAGCGTATCGGGGTGCGCCGGCGTGGCGCCGCGCATCTTGGGCAGCACCAGCGCCTCGAACACGTCCCTGTTGGAGACGCCGGCGTCAAACACGAAATCCTCCCGGTACGAGCGCCGGCCAGCGGGCGCGTTGGCGCCGGCGTCGTCCTGCACCTTCACGCGGTGCGTCGCGTGGTTCAGCGAGACGCAGGAGGCGTGGCGTGGTTCGCCGTCCGGCCGCACCCGCACCGCCACCTCCACCCGCCGCTGGCTCATGAAAGACGGGGTCCCCACTTCCCGCAGACGCCACCGTCTGAGTTGCCGCCGCACAGGCGGCGACCGAATTCACCGCTAATCTGCGGTGTCTGCTTCTTCGGCGCAGCTGCGCGGGTTCTGCGCCGGCGCCCCGCCTGTTGGAAGTTGGGCAAGGGTCTATGGGGCTCCCCTGTACGTGGCCTCTGGGCCAGTTCTAAGAGAAAAGAGGCGGAGCGGGAGCGAGTGCAGACGGTGTCTGCCAGTGGGCATGCAGTGAACTCGCTGTGTAGGGGCGAGGCCGCTCGCGGCAGTGTGATGGGTGCAGCTGCGCGCCTTGAGCGGCCCCCGCTCGGTACCGCTGTCCTCTGCTGTCGAAGAGAGAAGGGGGGAGGAGAAGTGGGGCAGAGACTCTACTGTGCGTGGCCGCTGCAGCACCGAGACCGCGTGTAAGTGAGACGAGAAAACGGGTCGCGATGCCACGAACTCGCCCAGCGCTGTGGGTGCAAGGAGAGCGGAGTGAAGCGAGAAGAGGGTGGACGCGGGAGGAGGGTGGAAGGGAAGGATGCTACAAGTCAGGCAGCGCACCTGGCACACGTACGGACCTCAACGCGAGCCGTGCCGTCGAAGAGGAGGCATCGGCAACTGAGCAGTGCCGCTGCGAGAGTCGCCACGCGGCACGCACACGCACCGAGACTACGCTGGCGGGGTTCGTGGTTGCGCTCACCCCGCCTCTACCCATTCCCTTTTGGGTGCATGTTCGGGTGCGTGTGGCATCGCCTGCGCGACCGCCACCTCATGCCGTGCTCAAGCAAACGGTACGAGGGGGGGAGGGTGCGCGGTGCGTGCGTGCAGCGTTTGCACGACCCTCGCGTGGAGCACGGGGGAGGAGCCCCGACTCGCGCCACGCGAGCAGGGGACGGCGACACGAGTGTGAGGCAAAGAAAAATGCGCGGACGGAGCACGGAGGCAGCCCTGTGCAGGCGAAGGCGAATTCGGGTGCAGGGCGGGGGCGGGGGACCGAAGTGAGAACGGTGGGAAGGGCGAGACGGGCACGTGAGGCCGTGCCCGAGTACATCGACACAGACACGTGAAAGGGAAATCAGAGAGAGCGAGCGACACGCCGGGGGAGGGGGGAGGAGGGAGGCACGAGGAGAAGCCGGCAACGTGGCGCCACAGGTGGGGAGACGTGGTGGGAAGCGTCCGTTGCCTGATGTGGCACGATCAGACAGGGCAAGGGGGGCGGGTCGCTTGTCCTCCCCACACGGGGCGCCGCTCCTCGTTTCTCGCGGGTTCGCCAACCCATCCGCCACTCCCACCACCCCGCCGCCACCCCTCCTGCGCCGCGCCGCCGGCGGCCGCCACGGCACGGTGTGCACGACTGCCAGACGAGACGCCCTCAAGTGAACGCGGTCAGCCGCGCACTTTGAGAAAGCGCACACGCGCGTCGCGCCAACGTACAAGAGAGGTGGGGGCGCGAAGGAAACGGAGAGCAACAGCAGGGACGCGGCGCCCCACAGCGGGGCAGCGGCAGGGAGGTGCCGTGCCCCAGTGCGAATGCGTGGGTGCACGCAAACCGCGGCCCCGAACAACGGGTGCAACTTGATCAACGCACACAACACGCGGTGCGTTGGAAACCAAGCCGGAGGCACGTGCAGCGATGTGCCGGTGTGCGTACATCGAGAGCGGTGCACTGGCAGCTGCGCATACACACACACACCCCTACGTGAGGGAGACCCACTCAACATGCGCGCTCGCAGCTTTTCCGTCGATCAGTGGTGCGCGCGTAAGCAACGGTGCACTGCCCCTCTCCTTTCTCTACGAAGAGCGCGCAGTGCGCCAGCTGCGCACCGCCTCCGCAATGCTGGCGAGGGTAACCCCGTGCCGCCACGCGGCGGCAAGGGCGGCAGCGATGCCCAGCGCGGCGGTAGCGGCGATGACGGCACCGGCGCCGCTCGTCGGGCTACCATCTGCTCGCCCGCTGCGACTGCGCCGCTCGCCGTTCTTCTCTGGCGACTGCGGCGGTGCCTCGCGGAACGTGCACTTCACTTCGTAGTGCCTTGTGTCGCCGCGGGTGAAGAAGGGGCGGCAGTACTCCTTCTCCACCTCGCCGCGGGTGATGAGGCCCGTGGCTTCCGCCTCGCTGATAGGGACGTACTCGACACGTATGGTGGACAGCTTGCCCATCTCCATGACGGCCGGCTGCGCGTAGAGCGTGATCTCGTCCCACGTCGAGGGCTGCGCGGTGCCGGCCTTGTCGTGGCCGAGCAGCCCATACGTCTTGGAGAAGAGAATGGACGACTCCTTTACGCGCAGGCGATACAACACGAACAGGGCCTCTTTGGGCCGCTCCTCCGTCAGCGCCACGCAGAAGGAGCAGGTCAGCTTTGTCGGATAGTGCGTGATCTCCAGCTCCCCGTCGCGCTTCCCCTTCACCGAGATGAGTGGTGCGGCCGGCGCGGCCATTCGCCAACGGGGCCTGCACAGAGGGCGCGTGACGAGGGTGACGGAGACGAGCAAGAAGGAGCCGGTAAGCAAGTGACTGATAAAGGCGGGTATGCGGATGCCTTGTCGATGCACCAATGTGTGTAGTGGGGGGGGGAGTATGAAGCGAGAGGGCGTGTGCTTGCTCTTAACGGGTGTCTGGGCCTCACGTAAGGTTGTAAAGCCGAAACGGGGCGCTGACAACGAAAAAGACAAGTGAGACGGTGCGCGTGTCGTGCGTGTGGGGCAGATCGGGGTCCACTTGAGATTTACGTTTGGTATAGAAAGGCGGAGGCGGAAAGCAAAAACGGCAGCGGCGACTTCGCAACGTGCGGCAACAGCGACGCTCACGCTGGTCGGCGTTGGTGCAAGTTGCAGCTCCACAAGGGCCAAAAGAAAGGAAACCGCGTGTGACGGTGTGTGCACGTACGTGCATGGGTGTGTGGGTGTTTCGCGTGGTGGGGTTTACGAAAACGTCGGGACGATAAAGGAGGGACAAGGTGCCGTCGGGGACGGTGGAGTCGGGCAGGGCCGTCCAGTGCACGATGAGGGCCCAAGACCCGAGTTGTCAAGCACAGGTGAGCCCACTCTACGCGCTGCCTTCACAGTCCCCGAGCCCCTTGCACTGTGCGACACTCCTGAGGGGGGGTGCGAGAGCCACAGCAGCGGTGATGCACACCCTCAGCAGTGGGAGGTAAGCCTACCACCTCATGGAAAGCAGACTCGTGTGCGTAAGTCACGTATAGAGCTCACCACCCTGCTGCAGTACATGCCCAGCTGACGCTCCTTTGCCTTTCTCAATTCAAAACGTCTTGCGATGCGACGCGTCCAGCCAGCGCCTGCGCCGCATCGTCATGCTATTACTGTGGCAGGACGCCAACACCGAAGTGAAGAAACTGATTTGAGAAAAAGAGGTATGCAGCAACGGGGGGGGAGGGGGAGGTGCAGCTGGGAGATGGGGAGGTAAGGTCGGCAAGGACGCCAACCAAGGCACGCACGGGCGGCGCACGCGCACCCACACACAGAGAAAATCGTGAGTGAGGCGACAGAGAAGAAGGAAAGCAAGCGAGCGGCGTTTTGGGCCACCGGTGAAGCACTTCTACGAAACAAAAAACGAAACTGACGCTGCTCCTCGCACAATCAACCTCCGCGAAGCGCCATCCCCTACGCACCTCCCAGTCCTCTCTAGAGCCCTCCTCCTCCTCCCCCCCCGCCGCACACGCTCGGCGCACAATGAAGAAGAAAAAAAAAACCACCAGCGCTAAAGACGCGCCGCACGGCACCCGCGTGAGGGGGGAGCGAAGAGAACACGAACCAATAAAAGAAGGAAGAGAGGCGGAGAAAACATAGGGGCGCTCGTCACGTCGAGCCACAGCCCGGCGCACACCTGCGGCACTGCAGCGAGTGTCCGGCACGGGGCTAAGCTGGAAAGCGGCGCATCCCTTCGTGCGCGGCCCCGGCGGCGCACAACACTAAACGGTAGCCCACACTACGTTAGGTTAACACGGCACCAGGGTGGTGAGCCGGACCACTAAAACGTCACAGCGCGCCGCTGCCCATCACTGCGGGTCGCCGATGCGCTGCAGGGCGTCGATCACGAGGCC
>JASAOO010003195.1:0-28161 GCA_030849075.1 Zelonia costaricensis | reverse complement strand
GCGGGAGCGCATCGAGGACGACGTGGCGAAGCTTGCTGAAACTCCCGTGCTGCGTGCGCCGATCTCGAAGCGGCGGCGGCACGTATCGGCGGACAGGGCGCAGCCGGTTATCCGCGCGCTGTCGAAGAGCCGCTCGACACCGAGCGGGCGCTTGCTGTCTGCCCGCCAGCCGAGTCGCGTGAACACCCCGAACAAGGAAACGGCGCTGTCGTCGTCCGTGAGCTGCGTGGAACTGACGCGCACGAAAGGGATCGGCGTGCCGCAGGGGACCATTGATGAAGCCGATTACCCGTGCAACTGCATGGACGGCAACTACGCGCTGGTGCGCCGCTACTACCTGTTCCTGGACTGCGACTTGGAGGACTTCGACACTGTCAGCCTCGTCCCCGGGGAGGGCCGGCCGTACGTCGCGAACGAGGCGCTCGAGGTGAACCTCACGATGCCGACGGCAAACGGGCTGACGCCGCTGCAGGAGACGGTGCGAGCCAGGCATCGCGAGGTTGTGCTGCAGCGCAACACCGAAGCCCGCAAGCGAGTGTTCGTGCGAGCACAGCTGCGCGAGGACAATCCGAAGCTGGCCGCGCTCCTCGACCTTGTCGATGATGAGGAAAGCACCCGCACCGGCATGCACCTGCACGAGGAGCGGGCGTGGTACAACCTGGGCACGCTCTTCTATTCCGGCTATGAGTGGGCTATCGAGCAAGGTGGGCCGTGCCCAGTCCAGTCAAGCGGCAAGTTCACAGTGAGCGCGGGCCGTGACTCGTGGTCGGCGATGTTCCTGAGCGCGCCACCGGCGAAGAGCTCCTCGGCGGGGCCCTTCGACTACGGCCTGGACAGCCTTCTCAGCTACAAGGACTCCGCGACGGGGCCGGTGTCGGCTGCAGCGGTGCCGGCGACGGTCCCTGTGACGGTGCGGACGAAGGCGCCGGCAGCGGTGCCTGCGGCAGANGGCTCCGATGGCGAAGAAGAAGAGGAAGAGGAGGAGCTGTCGACGTACTCGAGTGCAGAGAAGTTCCTGTACGCAAAGCGCCGCTACCTCGAGTATCCGTTTTACACAAACTCCATCCGGACGCTCATCGGCGGCCCCAAGGCGGGCAACGAGCAGGACTACACCGGGGGTCTGACGATGCTGGATCTGCAGGCCCTCCACCCAGAGCACCGCTGGCTGGTCGGCCCGGTGCCGCCTCCGCGTCCACCGTACGACACCATCTACCTCGCTAACTCGTGGGGTTTCATGGGACCCGAGTCCTTCGTTCCTTTTGTGCGGCGCTACGTGACGCTCCTGGAGCGGGAGTATGCGGAGCGTAGCTACTTCATGGACCAGGACGAGGAGTTCTGGATGATGGGGTTCCGCAATCTCGTCCGCGGCCCCAGTCTGAAGGCCATCGAGACGGTGCTGCCGGTGGAGCGGCCGCTCGAGGAGCGCTCCTCCTGCGCCTCTGACGAGTTGCGCAGCTTTCACCGCAGCGGCAGCAGCAGCAGCAGTGACAGCGCCATGCAAGGTGCGGTCTTTCACGCGCGTGAGACGTGCGCGAACGCCTGGGACAGCGAGAAGCCGGCATCAGCAAGAGAAGTGGAGCGGCGCCGCGTTAAGGAGGAGCTGGCGGCGCTGGCGGCCACGAAGGGCACGAGCAAGGCGGAGCGCAAGCGACTCAAGGAGGCCCGGACAGCCGTCCGCTCCGCGCAGGAGGCCGAGAAGAAGGCGCGCAAGGCAAAGATGAAGGCTGATATGGCGCGGCTCAAGATCGAGGCGACGAAGAAGGATGGTCACTCCGCCACAGGGAACGGTGCGGGGCAGGAGGGGGCCGTGGCCGGTACGGCAGCGGATCCGTCTGTCCCGGACGCAGAGGAGCTCGCCCAGGCGGCGGAGTTCCTGCGGATGAGCCGCATGCCGCCGCCCCGCAACCCCTCGCTCGAGTAGTTTGCACCGTGCCAGCGCGCAATGGTCCGCATCGCAGCGCTGCTTTCCCGGTCTCTGTGCCAGCCCTCGGCGGGTGCGGCTCCCTTCTCCGGCCTTTCCGCCGCCGCGTGGCTCCACGGAGGCAATACGCGCAGGCGCATCAACGTGCCTTTTTTGTTTTCGCGTGTGCGTGTGCGTGTGCGTGTGTGTGTGTGTGTGTGTGTGTTTGTGCCTTCGTTTGGCTGCCTGTGACGCCCCCCCCCCCTCGCCTTGTGAGGAGAGTCGCCGGCCTACCCCCACGTCGACCCGTTTCCGTCCACCTCGGCTGCAGACGTGCGCCCACTGCAGTGCCTCTTGCTTCCCGCGCCGTTCGCTCTCCCAGCCTCCCTCTCCCCACTTCCCGTGTCGCTATGCTCTCTGCTCCCCACCCCAAACCTGCACCAATCCACGCTTGTGCGTGTGTGTGTATGCTCTTTCTAGTGCACCTCAGTCACTCCAGGGCCGGTTCTGCCGCCCCCTGCGTGCGCGATGGGAGGGTCGGGGGAGGCTGGGCAAGCGCAAGACGAAGTGCGGCTGTCGTGGTGGTCCGCCGGTGGTCACGGCCACCGGTTTCATCATTCGCCCTTTGTTTGTGTTTTGGGTGGAGTTTTTTCACCTCTTTGCTTCTCGCGTTCGATGTGTAGTGGCTGTGCTGCCGTACTCAGTGCGGCGGCGTCGTTGTCGTCGCTTGGCGGTCTGCGTGAATGTACCTGTCACGACGTCCTTCTCCCCCCCCCCACCCCCGCACACGTATGAGCACCCACCCACCACTACCCGTCCCCCTCAACTCCCATTCACCACCTCGCTTCCGCTTATGGTGTCGCACGCCACAACTCGTGGTGTACCCTGGACGGAGTCGGTCATGGTGCCGCGCCGTACTGACGCGGGTATGGGAAAGCAAAGCGGTAAGGGAGGGCTGGACGGCAGGTACAACAAAGATGTCGCAGTGACGCGATGGCTGCCGCGCGAGGACGCTGCGAGGCGACGTCTCCCAGAGAGGATCTATACGACCCCCTCCCCCGGGCTCCCGCGCTGCTGCCACACCCCTTGGCACCCCACTCACGCAGATGGAGACATGCACAGAATCGAGACCCGCTACGAAGGAGGGAAAAAAAAAAAGAAGTCACGCAAGTGCGGCTGCGCGGGGATTCAAGTTTGTGGTTGAACCACGCGATCGGGGCAGGCGGCCTGGTATCGTGCAAGGGGGGGGGAGATTGGATTTGGCCGTCCCCTGCGAGGTCAACTATGCCCTCCCGCTCCGCCTGCGATTGCGCTTCTCCCTCTTTTCTTCGCTGGTGTCTTCTCTTTCTCCCTCCCTCCCCCTCTACTCCCAGTTTTTTGTGCTTTCCGACTCGACAGCTGTTGTGTGGCTGGGCTGGGTTGCTGTTGTTGTTGCGGCTGTTGTTGCTCTCCTACTCGATGTAGTCTCTCCGCTGCGCGCCGGTCGCACAATTCGCGGTGTCCATTTTCTCTTTTTTTTCTCCTCTTTGTCGTCTCTCTGTGGAGTTTCAGCGTGTTGTCGTGGGTGGGTGCCGCAAAGGTTGCTTGTGTGCACGCGCCAGCCTCCCCTCCTCCCCTCCCTCGTACGTGACCCTCTTCCCCTCTCTGCTCCCCTCTGTTTCTTTAGATTTCCCTCGCTTGCCCCTCGTTGTGGTCATCCGGCCCCTCGTATTCGGTGGATATTTGTGTGGGCGCTGCAAGACAGCGTCACCACTGAAAAAGCGGAAACTCGCGCGCCCCGCACGTCTAGCAAAGTGTGACAACGCCGGTGCGTTGTTCCCTCTTCGTCATTCTCTATCTTGCCTTGTCCTTTGCGTATTCCTCTGCCGCGGCTCTTTTTTTTTTTTCTTCTGTCAATGCCGCGCTCCTTCTTGGCTCACTTCCCTTCCCTCCCTCCCTCCTTCCTTTCTTTCTTCCCCCCCCCATCTCGTGATTGCTGTTCCCCTCGGTTGCGCGGGTGGTGGCCAGTCGCAGCCCATCCCCCCACCCCAGTTCATTGTCCACTTGTGCTCTCGTCGTTCTTCTCGCAACCGTTGTTCTCCCTGTTGTGCTTCCCTCGCTCTCCTTTTTTTGCTTTCAATTCGATTTATTGCGTCAGTCGCCTTTGTTTGTTTTCTTCTTCATTTGTGTTGTCGACGTGGTGGTTGATGGTGCTGTGATGTGCGCTGCCTCACCTATCGTCTCAAAGCTGTTGGTTTCTGCTTTCTTTCTCGTCCTTCTCAAAGCCGCCCTCGTTGGACTCGGCTGCGGTCTTCTTGAGTTTTGACGTCAGTTGTGGGGGTCGACCCTACCTGGCAGCGTGTGTGTGCAAAGTACTTGGTGTGCAGGGGTGGCGCCCTGCATCGCGAAACTCCCTTTTTTGTTGTTGTCGTCGTGTATGAGTGCGTTTGCGCTCTTGGCTGCGTGTGCGTTTGTGCCCGTGCCGCCGCAGCATCGTGACGAGAGGACCTCCTCCCTCCCCCATTCAGACCCGTCGCCGTGGCTCGTTTCTCGCTGTATCCTCCCTCTCCGTTTCCAAGACTCGTTGAGCTCCATGTTGTTGCACTTTTCTTTTTTTTTTTCGTTTGGCTTTCACGTTTTTCTTCTTGAGTTCACAAGTGCGTGCGCTTGTGCGTTTGCTGGTTTGCAGGCAGGCACCTGTCCTGCCACCGCCCCCCTCCCCCCTCATCCTCCTCCTCCGCTTTTTTAGCCGCGTGTCACTGCCTTCCCTATTCCCCCCTCCCCACCCCTCCTTCCCTATCACGCACACACACACACACGCACACTCGCTCTTCTCTGTCTTTGGTATTCCTATTCGTCTGTTGGGCCTTTTGGTATTACGCCCTCTCCCCCCTCCCTTGTCACCAGTCTCCTCTGCGGAGGGGTGCGGGATCATGTGAGTCTTCGGCTGCGAGCGGTCACACCATGAGGTGGATGCTCGCTGTTGTACGTGGTGTGGGTTGTCTTGGATGTTTCACGTTGCCTGTGTGTTTCTCCGCTTTTGGTGTGGTGGTGGGGTCTTCTGAGGTGCGGTGCAGTGTGGCGAGACGCAGGCTGGGTGCGTGGCGGCGCCGCCCGCCCGCCCCTCCCCCTCCCCCTCTACACGTTTGGTATTCAATTCTTAGTTTCCTCCTCTGGCCCCTTCTCCTTCACGCATTCTCCTCCCCATTCGCCTGCTTCTCACGTGTCCCATTTTCAGCCACGTAAATTTCTTCTCCTCTCGTTGTCGAGTGTGTGTGTGTGTGTGTGCCCTCCGCTTGTTGGTGCGGGCCGCTCTTCGGCGGTGGCGCACTTCCTGGGTCGCTTTCTCCCTATTCCCCCCCCCAACGGATCCGTTCACGTGGCTCGCAGCGGAACTCAGATGCCGCTGTGCTCCTTCTTGTACCTCCCTTCTCTCTCTCTCACGTCCATGTGCACGCCGCCATCTCCATCCCCAGCAAGCGCTTCCCTCTCCTTCTTTTTCTTCTTCTCTTGCTTGCTTTTGGGCGCTGCTCGTGTTTGATTTGTGTGCCTCTTGCCCGTCCGACTCGGCCCCGAGTCGCCAATGCTCCCCCCCCCCTCACTCCCGCTACTCCCCTCGTGCTTTGCCTCCCCCTCTGCATGGAACTGCCCATGAACCTCAGAACAGTCTGCCACACACGGAAGTCCGCGATGATGCGGCTGTGTGACGTGTCTCTGTGTGTGTGTGTGTGTGTGTGTGTGTGTGTGTGTGTGTTGCGTGTGTGCCGCTGTGAGGCACCGTTGATATTCCGCTCTTTTTCTCTCCTTTTTTCTTGTCTCTTCGTGTGCTCTTCGCCTTCTCCGTTGCCGTTACGTGCCGCACCGCCAATTGAGCCTCTGCTGTCTCAGAGGACTCTCCGTCCTGTCCGCCCCCCCCCCCACACCCGCATGTACATCCCCCTATCCGCCCCCACCCAACTTTCATCGTTTCTCTCTTCTCGTTGTTCCCCTTGCCCCCCCCCCCTCTCGCGTGAGAGGGAGGGTTGCCCATGGCAGACACACAAACGAGTGGTTGCCCGCAGCGACCCGTAGCCCCCCCCCCGCCCCCCTCCCGGGGGGACGGCACCGTCACTCACTGCATTCTCCGTTCCACTTCTCCCCTTCCCAGTCCTGCCTCCCCCCCTTCCGTGTCTCCCAGTCATCGCCAGCGCACACGGCTACGGGCAGTATCGCCCCTACCCTTGCCCTTTCATGTCGCGTATCTGATCAACCCCAAGCGCCCTCCCCCCCTCTCCCCCGCATCGCTGACTCCTCCACCGTCGGCCCGCATACCAGCCTTCCCCTGCGTAGTGCATCCACGCGTGCGTGTGAGCGTGCATGTAGAGACGGGCTCGCAAGAGAGGCAGATCTGCGCCGGCTGATAAAGAGCGAACGTGAGTCATGAACTGGAGGTGAGCCCCGCGCATGTGTGTGTGTGTACGTGTCTGTGTATGTACCTACCGGGGGAAAGGAGAAGCGGTGGCTGGTGCCTCCTCGCCGCCCCCGCACGACTTTATGACGCCATCGCACGAGCTCGTGTGTGCCGGTGTGCGCGTCGCGGCGAGTGACTCCGTCAGCCCTGCTGCCCCGAGCCCCGCTCCGTGTCCTTCTTCCTGCTTTCACCCTCCCCCGCTCCTCGTCCCCCGCACCCGAGGCTCCTGCGTGTGCATGCCTGTGTGGACAACGTGTGTATGACCGGGTCAGCCTCGGCGACTGCCTGACGCTTCCCACCCACCCACCTCAGTCACCGTTTTCATGTTGCTGGTTCCTTTGGTTCTGGGTTCTGCCTGACGCTCGCGTACTCATTCTCGCGTGCCTCCCGCCTCTCCCACAGCCTTTCAGCCCGCTCTTCCCTTTCCTGCTTGTGCCATACGCAGCGCTGCGTCCCTCACTGACGGCAGACCCGGCAAGGACACGCGACAACTCCCTCCCCCTTCTCCTCCCCCCAGTTCCCTGTTCCTTCTCTCCATTGCGGGCCTCGACTGTCTTCACTTTGTCTCCATTCTCTCTTGTTGTTGTTGTTTTTTTGTGTGTTTTTTGCTCTTGGTGTCATCCTGCCTTAGCATAGTGCGGCGTAGCGTTGGTTCGGTGTGTCAGACAGACAAGAAGCCGCACGAGACGCACTCCAAAAGAGGAGCAGGGACACCCGTACGCCCCGTCGCGCACGGGTGTCCCTGCATCACCGCGGCAGACCAAAGCGGCGCGCACATCGCTTGGAGGTGGAGGAGATGGGGCGCAATCGAAGTCGCTCACCTCCCGTCTGCGGCGCGGGTCGACTCTGCCTCGTCGCTCGTGCTCGCCGCGGCAATCGAATGCGATGCTGGTTGCGCCGGCTTTGAGCGCCACAACCGCCAGGCCATGGAAGCCGGGCTGGACGTTGCAGGCCGCAGTCCCCCGCAACTCTCGCATTGCACGCGTCCCGCTCCCACAGTTGGCGAACCCCTCGCACCATTCCTGCTCCGCTGCGTTCGCGTACGGCGCGTTAAGGGGGGTAGGCGGCACCCGTAGTCGCACCAGAGGTCCCTTGCACTAGCCACTTCTCCCCTTCCCCCTCCCCCCCTCCCTCTTGCGTCATCTCTCCAGTACCGCGACGCACGCGTATCGACACGCCGACGCTCACGTCCTGCGAAGAGCGGCCGCCTGCACTTCAGTCTTCTCATTCATTCTGTCTTGAGCACACACACATACAGTTTCAGGTTTTGGAATCGGCCGCCGCATAGACGCGCTCTGCGCATAGCACGCGACACACCTCTCTCTTCCGATTTGCCTTGGGCTCGTCCAACTCCTCCCGCCTCGCGACCCCGTCACGACCACGTCGGTTAAAGTCTGGGGACACCCCAGGCGCTGAGGGCCACAGCACTCGGCATAGCACCTCCGGGTGTGGAGCCCCACGTACAAACCTCAGCCACCCCCGGCCCCACCTCGCCGACGGGGGAGACGCACAAGCTCGTTCAGCGCAAACTCAAAGCTGAGCGCAGCGGCACACATCTTGACACATAGAAACCCAGACGTAGAGCACGGCGACACACGTGCACTTGCTTCGTCCCGGAAGGTACGGAGGAGCGCTTTCCTGCGCACCGCCATCGCCACGGTTCGACAGCGCGCACATGTCCTACAGCGCCTACCAAACCGCGAGCGCCGTGGACCCGTTCCAGCCGACGCTGGAGATGTGCTTCCGCGGGCACCGGCAGGGGGTCTGCGCCGTTGGATTTCAGCCGTCACTGACGCAGACATCGCAGATGCCGCGAGTCGTCTCGGGTGGCGCGGACGGCGCGGTCATGCTGTGGGACGGCGCGGCGACGACGCGGGCGGTGCGCTTCGTGGGGCACCGCGGTCCGGTGTTTGCGGCAGCCGCCAGCCCGCGCGCGAACCTGCTCGCGAGCACCGGCCACGACGGGTACGTGCGCCTGTGGATCCCGAACGCACGCCGCACCGCGGCCACGTACGGCCTCCACGCCGAGACGGCGACGGCGGACCGCAACACGTGCGGCTGGCGTGGGCACGCCGGGGCGGCGCGGGCACTGGCCTTCGCGCAGGACGGCTCCGACCACATCTATACCGCCGGCGACGACAAGACGGTCAAGTGCTGGGACCTTAACTACGCCTCCAGCAGCCACCACATCGGCACGGGACCGGGCAACAAGTTTGTCGGCTGCTTCGCCGCCCCATCCTCGCCGTCGTCATCGGCGTCGTCAGCCACTGCGCCGATGCGGCATCGCAGCACCGTGCACACCAACTGGGTGCGGGCCCTCGCCGTGCAGAGCGCCTACACCTCTGCCACCTTCTCCCACTACGTGGCCAGCGGCGGCGATGATCAAGCCATCGTTGTCTGGGATGCCCGCACCCGGGCACCTGCGCACGTGCTGTACGACTGCACCGCAAGCGTGCACGCCCTGCGCTTCCACCCCGACGGCCGCCAGCTCGTCAGCGGCGACGCCAGCGGGGCGGTGCACGTCTTCGACCTGCGCCACACAAGTGCCCCGGCAGCGGCGCGCGTGTCGTCGAGCCTTGTGCAGCGCTACAGCGCGGCACACGTGCGCGGCGTCCAGAGCGTCGACGTTGCCCCCAACGGCGGCTGGCTCCTCAGCGCCGGCAACGACGGGACGGCGAAGCTCTGGGACCTGCGCGAGGCGCTGCTGTACTGCACCGTCGAGGGACACGAGAGCGCCGTGAAGGCGTGCGGCTTCTCCGAGGACGGCCGCTGGTTCGTCACGGCGGGAGGGGAGGACAAGACGGTGCTGGCGTGGCGCAGCGGCCTTGCCGCCGCCACCGCACAAGGGGCCCGTTCTCAGCGCGCCGCGTCGCCGGCCGCAGCAGACGTCGCCGGTGACGCCCCCAATGGCTGCGAGCGTCCGCTACGCCGCAGCAAGCTGCAGGGAGGCGGCGGCCTCGCACACCACAGAGACCCGTTCGTGCCGACGGAGGCCGTGGCGAACACCGCCGCGTCGTCGAGCGTCGCAGAAGAAGCCAGGGCGGTGCCGTCCCGCGGACGCAGCAACGGCAGCTGCGCCCCGCACACACCCGTAGCCGCACCGACGGCCATCGGCGCCGGTGCCGCCACGCTAGGTCGTCCACCACTGTCCCCGGCCCCCACGACGAGGACGGCGGACACGGACGAGGAACTCGGGTGTTTGACGGCACTGGACGAGGCGAACTCGTCCGACGCACGCGCCCGCAGCTTTGAGCGCGACGAGGCACACCGCTACAGCCACCTCGTCGCAGCGAGCGGCGACGCCAGCGGCCGCGTGAAGCTGCCCGTCGTCCCCCGCGAGACCGCCGCGTCAGCACGTGTCGCCGCATTGCCGCGCGCCTCGGCCGAGTCGCCCAGCGTCGTGGAGAGCGACGTGCGCAGTCTCGTTGTAGCCGCCGAGGAACGGGAGCAGGCCGCGCTGGTGGCCCAGGAGCGGGCGTACCAGCGCCTGCAGGAGGACCGCATTACCCAGCAGCGCCTCTCCAACCTCGAAGACGCCCTCGCCTCACTCGCGGGGTACATGCAAGCGCAGCAAGCCGCGCAGACACGCGACATGCACGATGCGCGGGCGGCGACCACGGCGCAGGTGGCCAAGTTCGGCGCCGACCTCGCAGAGCTGAAAAGCATGCTTGCGCAGCTCACCCGGCACACCGCTGCCGAGGCGTCAGGCTGAACTGCGGCTCCATGTGCCGTGCACAGAGCTCAGCGGGGGTGCGGGTGTGTGTGTGTGTGTGTGTGTGTGCACCTGACATGGTAGGGAGAAGGAGACTCGGCCGGCGCGTCGCTGCTGTCGATGCTGCTGCCCCTGTCCTTGCGCTTGTTTTGAGGCCGCCTCTTCCCATCGAGGCAGCGTAACGCGGAGGTCGCAAACAAACAACAAAAACGGCAGTGCAGTCACCGCATGGGCCACCGCTGGAGTTCACGACGAGGAGACACAGCATTGGCTACGCGCTGCTCTGTGAGAAGCACCGGCTGATGCACTGCCAGAAGGGCGCACCAGCAGTCCGGGTGACTGTGCCTCAACAAGATAGCCCATGTGCACGACCCCGATTGCCTCACCCTCGCTCTTGGCTCTCTTCGCTTGTCTTTCGATCCCGTTCCTGCTGCTCCGTGTTGGTGCGACGTCAACCCCCCCCCCCGCCCCGCCCTCCCCTCTGTGGACCCTCCACGCGCACACGCATGTGCGCACGGGCACCTCCTCACGATGTGCGCAAGCAGGGATGAACAAGGCAGAGTTTAAGAAGGCCGTGGCGGACAGCGAGGCCCCGACTCCGGGGTACCTCTTCCGCGACCTCGCCAGCTGGACCTTCACCGACTACGCGACACAGGTGCAGCTCATCAAGGCCCTCTTCGACAAGCTGCACACCAAGAACAGCGCGTTTGTGCTGTACAAGGCGCTGCACCTCATTGCGGTCCTGTGCGAGACGGGCCACGATGGGTTTCAGAGGGAGCTCCAGCTCACCACCTACACCAACACACTGAAGGACTTCACGACGTACCGTGGTCCGCTCGACGTCAAGTACGGTGACAGCTGGAATGAGAAGGTGCGCCGTGAGGCGGAGGCGGCGCTGCAGGCCGTCTTTCACACTCGCGTTACCTCTGCCACCACCGCCGCAGCCGCGCAGGCCGGGCCGAGCGCCATCGAGGGTCGCAGCGGCGGGGAATGGAACGGCGCCGGCGCCTCACCGGCGCCAGCGGCAGGCACGTCCGCCGCCGTGGCCGGCTGGGGCTCGCGCCTGTCTGCCGTGCTGCCGGCCTTCTCTGGTGCGTCGGGTGGCAGCGATGCAACGCGTGCGCCGTCCACAGACGGCTGCAGCGGATTCGACGCGTCAGCGCTGCGGGTGGCGGAGATGCCGGCGGAAAACCGGTGGGCGCAGCACCAGCGCGACCTACGCGCTGCCGGTGGCGCGGGAACATCTGGCGGCATCACCGGCGGCTCCGCAGCGGCGGGCGGCAAGACGCTGCTGCAGCAGCTCGCCTCCACCGCGCGGTCGGGTGTCAGCCTTGTCACGCAGTTCGAGCTGCTGAAGACAACGCAGCAGCAGCTCTACGGCGATCAGTTCGGCCAGGCCGCCCGCATCTCGGCTGGCACGGCGCGGAGGAGCGGGACGGGGGTGGACGAGGTGGGCGGCTACCAGCCGGTGGGTCTGCAGGTGCCAGTCGTGGTGGCGCACAAGGAGCAAACGCCGCCGCTGGAGCGCGCGTGGTCGAGCACGGCGCCCTCACCACCGCCGCAACAGGCTTCGCAGCCGACGCAGCAGTCGAGCGCCTTCAATCTCTTCGAGGACACACGAGCACCGTCGCCAGAGGTGCTGGAGGGTGGCGACTTCTTCCTCGCCTCTGTGGTGCTCCCCTTCGCGCGTCTCGCGCAGACGCCGTCCAGGGTGGAGCTGTCGCGCTTCGTGCGGGCTGCCGAGGACGCCGTTGGAGCCCGGCGTCCACCGGGCGAGGACGGCTGCGATGGCGGCGCGGCGATGGGCCAGGCGCTGAGTGTCCATTTGGCGGGTGAGAGGCCGTGGCAGGAGCGGCTGAACACCCTCGCCTGTCTCGAGGCGGCCCTGCGCAGCGCCGCGCCGCCGCTGCGAGACGCCTTGGAGCGCTTCTTCACGGCACAGCCGCACGCGGTGCTGCGGAACTGCGACGTGGTGCAAGCAAGCCTGCGGGAGAAGGCCATGCGGGTGGCGCAGCTGCTGCACGTGTCACCCGGCAGCAACGCCGTGCCGCGAGCCGCTGTCGACACCCCCGTGGACGCTGGCGGCGCCTTTGCTGGCATGACGCTGCGCCCCGGCGGCAGCGCTCACCGTCGCGTCGGTGGCGTGGCCGCGTCTCCGCGCGCGGACGCAGCGGAGCGGGCGATGCCGAGTCCGCCAGGGGAGGGGAGCAGCACCGCAGCGGGCGGTGGTGGGATCGGTGGTGGGAGTATTCGCGTCCTGCGCAGCAACGCTGCATTCCAGGCACGAGGCACACCGGTGTCGACATCTGCGCCTGCGAATGGCCGCGCCCTCGACGACATTTTGGGAGCTCCGGCCCAACCCCGGCCGGCGCCGGCCCGTGCCACACTCGACGACTTCTTCGGGAGCGACGGCCAGTCCCGTGCGCCGTCGCGCGCCTCCCCGGCCGCAGCCACGTCCTTCTCCGCCGACGACCTCTTCGCCACGGCGCCTGCGTCGTCTGCGCCGCCGCCGCTGCAGCAGCCGTCGGTCGTGGCGCCGTCGGCCAGCACTGAGGCGTCGACGCTGGCGCGTATCCAGACGCTCATGCAGTACCTGGGCACGCACTACGACCCCACCGCCATGGCGGAGCTGGAGTCCCTCATCGCGCAGCGGCAGCAGGAACAGCGGCGGGCTTATCCGGCAGGCGTCGAGGCCCCCGCCGAGGGGGCAGTGGTACACCGGCACTTCCAAACCGGTGACGGCGGCGGTGGCAACGCCTCGGCCGCGCGGCCGTCGCAGAGTCGCGTCTTTGCAGAGGTTCAGGACGAGATGAAGCGCCAGCTGGACTTGTGACACCTGCACTAGAGACGCGTCCATGTGCATGTATGTGTGTGTGTGTGTGTGTGCGTGTGTGCGGGCGTGTCGACTCGAGTGTCTGCACCCCCTACCTCCCCCCTCCCCCTCGACCCCCGTGCTCTGCGCACTTTGCTTTGCATGCGCCGTGTCGCTCTCTTCTTGCGCACCAGTCGGAAAGAAACAGTCATGAACGTCAGACCACGTGTGCCCGCTCCTGCACGACTCAGAACAGAGTTGAAACCCGCGCACGTGTCGTGTGGGTGTGGCGCTGCGTTTTGAGGCCCAGAGGCTCATTCTAGTGCTGCAAAACGGTCGGTGCAGAGGACGGTGAGTTGCCCTGTCACATCTCGGAGGATGAAGGCCACCTCAACGTCTCCCGCGAAAAAGCGCGCACGGCTCGGGCCGTTGCGGACGCGTTCGAAGTCTCCGAGTGCGCCGATGTCGCCTTTCCTCGCTTCGTTTGTTTCCACTACGTGCAATGCAGCCCTCTCCCATTCTGAGTCCCTGCCGCAACCCCTCCCCCTCCTCCTCCTCCCTCGCGTCTGCTGCTAAATGCACATTCAATGACCACACACCACAACTCCTCCCCTCCCCCTCCCTTCTCCACGCACACTCCCTTCTCTCACTCCACTCCCGCTTGCCCACCACTGGCGTGAAACGACAGCAGCGCAGACTAGAGAGGACCACAACGAAGACGTCAACGTGTGCCCTCCCTCCCTCCCCAACCCCTTCCACCTCGACCGCCCCCTCCCTCCTCCTCTTCCCCATTCCGCAGGTTTCACCCTTCGCGCGCTCTGCGTCGGAACGAGGCGTGCGCTGGTAGTTCTTCTTCTCTTTTTTCCCTGTAAAGGTGCGCGCATTATCGCGCGTATTCGTCTGTCTGTGCGCCTCAGCACCCCAGCATCAAAAGACGGAGTAGNCGATCTCTTCTCGTCTCTCGATCCGCACCAGTCCCCCCCCCCCCGCACTCCACCCGCCGTACGCGGCTCCCCGAATAGCGTGGAGTGCGTCCGACTTCCTTCTGTGTTGCACCTCTTGTCTTGCCCCGCCCTCTTTCTCGCCTGAGTGCACCGGTGTGCTTGGTTGTGTGTCTGCCCGAGTATCTGCTGGACACGGCCTGCGGTGTGTGGCGTCGCCGCACTGCCTGGTGACGACTTTTCGCTCAGCTCCTTCTTGCTTTACGTTCACCTTCTCTGTCTCTCCCTTCTCCCCCCCCCCCTCCCACCCGCCCTCCCTCCCCGGCTTGTCTGACGTTAGATCCATTCGCTCATCGTTTACTTCTACGCTGTTTCCCTCTCTTCTTTTGTAGCCCTTGCGTGCCGCCGCCCGACATCGCCGTCGGCCTCCGCCACCTCGAAGCCCTTCCCACCCCACCCCCCTCCCTCCCTGCCTGGCGTCACGTCAGCGAGCTCGATTGCCCTGGCTTTGCGTGCAACGTCGAGAGAGTGAGAGTCGTTTTGAGGTCACTTCCGTGCGCGTTCGCTTCTCAGCGTGGTCCTGTGGCCTCCTCTTCACTGCCCGCCCCCTTCCCCTCCCCACCCCACCCGCAGCTCCGCTCCATCGCGCCTGCGAATACCATTGTCTCCGTGCCTCGCTCTCTCGCCTCTGACTGCGGCCGCATCTCCCGTGTCTTCCTTCTCTTCTCTTCGCTCTTCTGTTTTTTTTTTGCCTGTTTAGAAGTCGATCGCTGCGTGTGTGCGTGTATGTGTGTGCGTTTGTGAGCGGGGGCGACTCCACCGACCTGCGCGCTCGCATTTCTCCCCCACCGGTCGCGGCGTCATGAGCTCGGTGAACAACAGCCGGGGACGGCTGAGCGGCGGCAGCAGCCGCCAGCCAACCCCCTCAGGGGGCCTCTCCCCCACCCGGGGCGGTGCCCCCGCCACGCGCCGCGCAGACCCGCAGGCCGACACCGCCGTGCCCCTCAACGGCAACATCCAGGGCACCTTCCCCCGCCCGGCCCTCCCGCCGCCGCTGCCACCCGTGCAGCGCGGCTCCGCCGCCGCCGTGCCGCGCAGCACCACCGCCAGCCCAGCCGCCGCCGCCGACCCGAGCAGCGATGAGGAGGACGCCGCCTTCCCGGCCCCAAGCGTCGCCTCCAGGAGTGCGGAGGCATCGGCGGTACTGCCCTCGTCGCGCCCCAGCCGTGCGTCCTCCGTCACGGGAGGGCGGCAGCGGCCCAACGCGCAGATGCTTCTGCCCCAGCTGCAAGCACCGCCGTCCCCAACCGCACCGCCGCCACACGCCACCGCGCCACCGGAGCAGACGAGCACCGTGCTGAGCGCCTCCGCCACCGCACGCCGCCCGCCGCCCAGTCCACAGGCCCGCAGCGTCGCCAGCAACTCAGGCGTGCGCCCGTCGCAGCCTCTGCCGTCCCAGCGCGGTGCCTCCGCGCGCCCCGCCACGCCATCCCACGGCCGCCCCGGCACCTCGCTCTCGCGGCGGGCGTCGTCGGCGGCGCGCAGCAACAGCAGCGGCAGGGCCTCGACGAGGGCGAGCAAGCGGGACGAGGTGGTCGAGGAGCTGATGGAGCTCCCGCTGGCACGCACGCAGCCCATCGAGAAGTTCTTCATCGAGTACAACACCGCCGCGGCGGAGCGCGACGACGACGGGCAGCCGCGCAACGACAACGAGGTGCTGCTGGAGCAGTTCGCCGAGTACACAGACGACGACTCCTTCTTTTCCTCGGGCGACACCGTCATCGAGTGCGACCCGCAGCGGCTGCGCGGTGACGGCCTGCGCCAGCGCGCCGTCGTGTCGGTGCACAACACGCTGCAGCTGCGCGCGTTGACGAACGGGCGGGTGCCGGAGGACACCGTCTGGAACGACGTCACGCGCACGTCGTGGCTCTACCAGATCCACAACCGCGACATCGCGCTGCAGTACAGCTCCTTCTTCGTCTTCCCGCCCCGCTGGACGCCGCGCGTGGTCGTCTACAACGTCATGCACCACTGGGTGATGGAGTTGTGCATTTTCTTCATGATCCTCGCCTACGGCGTCTTCCAGGCAACGTGGGCGCGCTACACGGCGCCGCGCGGCGGCATGGTGAAGCCGGATCAGATGATCTGGGCCGACGTCTTCTACACGTGCCTGCTCGGCTTCGAGATCATCGCGCGGCTCTTCGCCTCCGGTGTCGTCCTGCACAAGCGGGCTTTCTTCCGCTCGCCGTGGCGGTGGCTGGACACGGCAGTGCTGGTGCTGAGCATCATGGAATGCACGTGGTGGCAGTACCTGTGGAACTTCACGGCGTGGCGCCTCATCCGCGCGATCAAGTGCCTCACCTACGTGCCGGCGCCTGTGCGCCTGAAGCTGCTCGCCAAGTCGCTCCTGCGCTCCACCAACCGCCTCATCTACGTGACGGTCCTCCTGACGTACTTCATCTTCTTCTTCGGCCTGCTTGGCCTGCAGCTGTTTGTGGGCACGCTGCACAACCGCTGCGTCAGCACCCTCACCGGCGCGGTCACGACGCAGGTGTGTCGCAGCGTGGCGACGGGGCAGTACTGGTTCTACTGGGGCCACGCGTGCGGCGCCTTCTACACGTGCCACGCTGACGCCTACCCGAACCCGCACTACGACTTCCGCAGCTTCGACGACATTGGGCACGCGATGCTCTCTGTGTTCCAGATCATGACCTTCCAGGGCTGGAGCGGGCTGCTGCAGGAGACGAACGACGGCACCGCGGTGCTGGCGTTCCTCTACTACGCCTTCACGATTCTCATCTGCACCTGGATCGTCCCCTCCCTCTACCTCGGCGTCTTCATCGAGAAGATCGAGAAGACGAGCCGCCGCTTTGTGCTGAAGCAGCTCGACTTCTTCGACCACATGCTGACGGAGCAGCGGCAGCGCATGTCGGCGATGGTGCGCCTGCACGACTACGTCGAGCGGGACGAGAACGGTCTCGTCCCGCACTACCCCGCCTACACCCGCCAGCAGCAAGACCAGAAGCGCCTCACCGACGACGACGACATCGGCAGCGGCAGCGCGCAGGAGACGCACCGCCACGCCACCGCGCACGCCGGAAAGGAGCACCGCCGCACGATCCAGTCCACCAAGTGGACAGACGAGCAGCGCATCCAGCTCCAGCTCGCCCTGACGCGGCAGCGCGACGTCGCCGAAGTGGCGGAGCGCAAGCGCCGGCTCCAGCACGCCGCACTCGGCGACCTCATCGTGGAGGACGGCGACGTGCCGGACCGGGCGCACGCCGGCGGCGCCGCGCAGAAGGGCACCGGCGCGACGGCGGCGGCGGTGGCGCAGGCGACGAAGGGCCGCAACGACTTCGCGCTGGGCGGCCGTGTGGGGGCGGTGCAGCACCACCCCGCCGCTCACGCCATCGGCACCTCGCAGCAGTCGGACCTCCCCTTCGCAGTGCGGCAGGAGGTGCAGGCGGAGCAGCTGCGCTTCCTCGACAGCTACACGAACGGCGCCAGCTCCGCGAAGAACGACATGTACAACACCGCCTCGGCGGCCCGCTCCAACGCTGACAAGTCGCGCGCGAGTGCGCCAAGGGCGGAGAGCGGCGGCGGCGGCGGCGGTGCAGCCCCGAGTCGCCCGCCGAGCAGCGCGCGGCCGCCGCTGGGCACGGCGTCGACGAGTGTCATGATGGCGCGCGAGACGGCTGGCGTGGTGCCGAACCGCCGTTCCATGTCCGTCCGCGGCGCGCTCTCCCGCGCCTCCTCGAGCATGAGCGGCCACGGCTCTGTAGGCCGCCTCCACGCCTCCATGACGCAGATTCCCCAGCCGCGCGGGCAGCCGCAGGAACAGATGGAGTACGTCATCAACGACCCCGAGGGCGGCGACTTCGAGTACGCGACGACGTTCATGCAGAAGGTCAACATCATCCGCAACATCGCCCACATGTTCACCGAGGGCTACCCCCGCATCATCTCGCAGTACCTCTGGGAGCACCGCATGATGCAGCACCGCTACGGCCTCGCGCCGCTCTCCCACACGAATAAGTACGAGGACGAGGCCCTGCGCCGGCTGCGGCAGCGGCGGGCCCAGGAGCGGCGCGAGGAGCACGAGGAGCTGCGCCGCGCCGGCATGGGGCACCTCATCGACGACGACGACGACGACGATGACGACACGGACGAGGCGTCGCGGGTGGAGAAGCCGTGGATGCGACGGGAGGGGCTTGTGGCGGGGAGCATGTCACCGATCCGCATGGCGCGCAACATCCGCGAGAACGCGCCGATCACGGTGTTCAACTACATCATGTACTTCCTCATCATCGCCAACGCCGTCTTCAACGCCTCGCGCTTCGACACGATGCCGGACTACTGGGAGACCGGCGTCTTCGTCGCCGGCGTCTGCTTCTCGGTGCTGTTCATGCTGGAGCTGCTGATCCGCCTGCTCGCCCTCGGCCCCGGCCCCTTCTTCACAGACCTGCTGATCCTGATAGAGTCGACCTTCATGGTCATCTCGCTCTTCCAGCTCGGCTTCAGTCGTGCCAACACGACGTCGCTCTTCAACTGGGTGCGCTTCCTGCGCCTCTTCCGCGTCATCTCGATCCGGCCGCTGCGGCGCGTCGCGCGGGTGCTCATCCACGGCTTCCCCGACATGGTCTACGCCCTGGTCTTCTTCACCCTGTACATGTTCATGTGGCTGCTGATCGGCATGAGCTTCTTCGGCAGCCGCATGGGCTGGATCGACTACACGACGAGCGACTACACGACCCGGGGCACCTTTATGACGTTCTCGCACGCCGCCTACGCCGTCGCGCAGGCCTTCTCGGTTGACCGCACGCAGTGGCTGTACCTGTCGTGGAGCGGGATGCGGGTGCGGGGTGGGTACACGATCATGTACTTCATCGCCACCGTCGGCATCGCCTTCATCTTCCGCTTCTTCTTCATTGCCGTTATGACGTACGCCTGGCAGGCGCAGCAGGAGCAGGAGGACTTCAACTTCATGTCCGGCAGCAGCCGGCAGCGCCGCGGCCGCTTCGCACGCCTGCCCTTCTTCGACTTCAGCGTGTGGCGCTCCTTCAAGCACATCCACGGCGGCTTCGACCGCCGCGACGTCGCGCCGGACGAGGTGTACTTCCTCAACGACGACATGGCACGCCAGCTGCGCCTCGTCGAGGCGAAGGACCGCTACTACCGGGAGCACTACGGCCACGAGCGCGACGGCAGCGAATGGGGCGGCTACGCCGGTGTCGGCGAGGGCAGCGCGAGGCTGCGTGGCGCGGACGCGTACGGGCAGGACGGGGCGCTCCCGCAAGGGCCGCAGTACGTCAACATCGGTGGCCGCCTCTACCGCCAGCCCAGTCTGCCAGCGACGGAGATGGGGCTGCTCGACGGCGGCCTGCTGAAGCAGCGCGGGCAGCAGCGCTTCGCGCGGCACTTCCACGCTGTGCCGGCCACGACGTACGCGACGGCGGGCGCCCACGAGGACGTCGATGTCGACGGTGCGGCGACTGCCGGGGTGGAGGGCAGCCGAGCCCCGTCGCGGCAGAGCCGGCGCGGCATGGTGAACCCGCTGCTGTCGAGCCGCCACAGCCTCTCGCCCGGAAGGCAGGGCACCAGCGCCGGCGGTCGCAGCGTCGCGCGCGTCGCCGACTCCCTCGCCGAGGAGCGGGCGAACAACACGAACATCAGCCTGGCGCCGCGGCTGACGCGGCTGGGCAACCCCCGCGCGGCGGGGGCGGCGGCCGACGCGGACGCGGCGGCGGACTACAGCAGCCCCGAGGGCGGCGTCGCGGAGGAGGACTACGAGCATCTGCTGCTGCCCGGCCCGCGCCTGCGGTATAAGAGCGTTGTCGAGGAGGGCCGCCGCGTGTTCGAGACGTGCCTGGACTGCAACACGCACATGCAGATGCCGCTGCGTGCGCCGCCTGGGGTAGCCCAGCGCACCGCCGCCGAGCTGCACGCCGAGCACTGCCACATGGCGGCGGTGCGGAGCTCGCAGCAGCTCGTGCTGAACGCGCTGATCGGCTACGCGCGCATGCAGGCCGACCACGAGGTGACGCCGACGAAGCGAATGGTCGAGGTGGTGTTGGGGCAGGCGTGGAGCTGCGGCATGTTGCTCTTCGACACGATCGAGAACCTGTCCTGCATGGACCTGCCGGAGCGGGAGCGGACGTGGGACCGCATGCTGGAGGCGCTGGAGCTGCAGCAGTGGCTGCTTGGCCTGCACGTCGGGGAGGAACAAGTGGGCCGCGCGACCCTGGCGTACGTTCTGGCCCACCAGCAGAAGCAGGAGGCGCGGGTGATGGAGAAGCGCTACACGGAGACGTGGCAGGATTGCGCCTTCTTTGTGCTGTCGCCGTCGAACCCGGTGCGGTGCGCCGTGACGGCGATGGTCGACTCGCTCTGGTTTGAGATTGTGATTTTGTGCGTCATCTACGCCGCCTCGATCTGCTTCGCCGTGTACGCGCCGGCGGAGGGGAACCGCGACTTTGGCGGGTCGTACAACAGTGGCAAGTACAAGGCGCTGCACATCCTCGACGACATCTTCGCCGTCATCTTTGCGGTTGAGATGGTGCTCAAGTGGGTGAGCATGGGCGTCGTGCTGCCCGTTGGCCGGGCGTACTTCTGGCACCGCTGGAACATCGTGGACTGCTTCATCGTCGTCATCTCGCTCGTGTCGTGGGGCAAGTCGGACATCTTCCTGCGCTACCTCAAGGTGATGCGCTGCTTCCGCATTCTCGGGCCGCTGCGGCACTGGCGGTGGGGCAGTAGCAGCATGTCGCACGTGGCGCGCGCCATCTGGGACAGCATCCCGACCCTGGCGAACGTGTGCCTGCTCATGCTGATGAACTACATTGTGTGGGCCATCCTCTTCGTCTCCATGTTCATGAACAAGATGAACTACTGCAGCAACGCCAGCATCATCAACGCCACGGAGTGCGTCGTCGACGGCTACACGTGGGCGCCGGTGCAGCGCAACTTCCGCAACTTCTACGAGAGTCTGCTCACGACGTTTGAGATCAGCACCGGGGCTGAGTGGATGGACGTCATGTACAGCGCCGTCGACTCTCGCTCGACGCTGTGGGCGCCGCTGACGAACCGCCACCCGTACCTCGGCCTCGTCTTCATCGCGTACTACTACGTGGCCCACTTCGTGCTCTTCACGCTCTTCATGTCGGCCGTCATCTACTGCTACATGCTGGCCAAGAGCGCGACGGAGGACGCGACGGGGACGTCAATCGAGCACCAGATCTGGTTGCGCATGCAGGGCATGATCCTGCGGCTGAAGCCCAAGGCGCAGCTGCTGCCGATGAACAACGCCGTCTCGCGCTTCGTGCACTTCCTGATCGCGAATCGCTGGTTTGAGGCGCTCATGGGGCTCATCCTCGCCTTCAACATGGTGACGATGTCGCTCGAGTGGTACCACATGAGCCACACGCAGAAGGTCACCCTCGACGTCTTTCAGTACATCTGGGTCGCCCTCTTCACGGTCGAGGTGATCCTCCGCCTCGTCGCGCACGGGCTGCGCTTCTTCACGCGGTGGGCGTACTGCTGGGACCTCCTCGTGGTCGCTCTGTCGTACATCCAGATCGGCCTCAACACGACGAGCACCCACCAGGTCCCATTCAACGTCAACGTGCTGCGCATGCTGCGTGTCGGCCGCGTGCTGCACCTCGTCCACCTCCCCCTCCCCTTCGCCACGCACTTCTCGCTCCTCCACGAGGTGCTGAAAGCGTCCGTGCCGGGGCTCATCAGCGTGACGTTCGTGTACATGATTGCCGTCTACGTGTTCGCCATCCTCGGGCTGCACTTCCTCGGCTACATCGTGCCCTTCACCGGCGGCTACATCGATGCGACGTACAACAACTTCGGCACCTTCGTCAACGCACTCATCATGGTCTTCCGCCTCTCCACCCTGCAGGACTGGGCCACGATGCTGCGCGGCAGCCTCGACCGCGGCGTCTACTGCACCCGCGCCAGCCAGCGCTGCGGACCGACGAACTGGGCGCCGGTGTACTACGTTCCCATTGTCCTGTGCTTCTTCCTGCTGCTCAGCACCATGTTCATGGCCGTGGTGCTGGACAAGTACGTCGCGGCGGTGCGCATGCACGCGGCTGTCACCCGCCTCGACGACCTGCGCCGATTCTGCCGGCTGTGGTCGAAGCGGGACCCGAACGGGACGATGTGGCTGCCAAGCGCGGCGCTGCCGGCGCTGCTGGAGGAGCTGCGGCTGCCGCTTGGCGTCAGCGACCGCCACAACCGAACGGAGGTGATGCAGCTGCTCCGCGAGTACGACATTCCCGACCACGACGGCCGCGTCTACTACTACGAGGTGCTCATGCCACTCGCACGCCGCGTGATGGCGATGGCCTTCCACGAGGCGGACGACGCCAACACCGCCGGCAGCCAGGCGCCCAGCGACATCGCGTGGCACCTGTCCGAGCGCGCCCTCGGTGCGCTGCCGTCGTCGTACGACAAGGTGCAGCGGAGCCGCGTGACGGTGGCGGAGCACTACGCCGCGGCGGTGGTGCAGGCCGCGTACCGCCGCGACAGGGCCATGCGCAACTACTACATCGCCAAGTCCGCGCTTTGGCGCCACGGCCGCTCCATCTGCATCGAGCGCGGGCTTCCGTACGGCAACTACGGCTTTGGCGAGACGGCGCTTGCCGGTCCGGACCCGCGTGAGGAGGGCACGCGCCGCGGCTTCAGCATCCCCAAGAACGCGACGCTGGCCACCGCCGCGGGCGGGCGCGTGTACGCCGACCCTGTGGCCGCCCGCATCGCGGCCATGCGTGAGGCGGCGGCGGCGGGCGGCTCGCAGCATCGCGCGGCGGATGCGGAGCCGTCGACGCTGCTGCCCAGCATGTACCGCTCCGCCATCCACCCGGACACGAAGCGCTTCGGCCCCGATGCGCCCGGCGCCATCCGCCGGCACGAGCGCCGCGACGAGAAGCTCGAGCGGAAGCGGGCACAGGAGGCGTACGAGCGGCACTTGCACGACCGCGGCACCCACGACGACGAGGACACCTTCACTGCCGAGGAAGACGTCGACGTGGACGCGCCGCACCGCGAGGGCACGGTGGAGTCGCAGACGGCGTCGCGCGCGGCGCCCTACAACCTAGACCCGCTGGACGTGAACTACCAGCCCCCGCTCGGCACAAGCCCGCAGGAGCTACGGCAGGAGGAGGTGGACCGCCGCCTGAACGCCGCCGCGGCCACAGCGGCCGCCTCCGCGCTGCGCGGCGGCATCTCGCCGTCCTCGAGCCCGGCGCAGCAGTGGGACGAGCTGTAGAGCTGCTGCCACCCCCACCACTCTCCCCCCCCCCGTCCCCTCCCTTCCCTGCTGCTTGCAGTCGCCACACGCTTCTGCCTCGCTGTTTGAGTGCCGCTGCACGTGCGTGTCCGTGCGTGTCTCTCCGTTCATTTGTTTTCTGTGTTCTCCCCTTTACATTGTTGCCTTCACTCTCTTCCCTCCTTTTCCTGTCCCCGCGTTGCGGCTTAGATACCGGACAGCGTCTTCCTCGTTTGGGCCGTGCTTTCCCCCGTCACGGCCATTGTGTTCTAAACAGCGCCGGGGCGTCTGGCGCTTTCGTAGAGTCGTGTGCGCCTTCTTTGTGTCGGTGTCGGTGCCGCGCACGCGGCTGCACTGTGTTGGTGCGGCATGTCGGGCTGTCGAGTAGTTGCGACGTGGCGCTCTTAGAAGGCGTTTTGCTTCCTCCTGTTTTCCTCTGGCGTGCCGCACTTGACCTCCTGGTTCAGGTCTTGTTTGTGGGCCAGTGTGTGTGTGTGTGTGTGTGTGTGTGTGTTTGTGTGTCAGAGTCTCTACGGGACAGCGCGCTCGTGTGGTGGGTCCGAGCATGCTGGTCTCCGCCACCTGTTCATCCTCTTCACAGTGTCAATGCAGTGTCTGCGCGTGTTTGTGCCGAAAGTGGCAAGGCAGACCAAGCGAAGTTGCAGTTGCGCTGTGCGCCAGGTGTCGCTGTGCTTTGCACTCGGCGCACACACACACACGCACACGCGTGCAAGCCAAAAAAAGGTGCTGCCGCCTCCCACGGCCCGGCTGTGCCGCTGAACTCTTCCCCCGTCTGCCACAACGACGTGTGCCTTCTCCTCGCCCTCACCTTCTCCGTATCCGCTGTCGTCCTCCAGGTGCGGTGTCCTAGCGCCTCTCCAGCGGCGTGGCCGAGCTTGTCTGCTCGAGTGTGCGGGTGTGCTTGTGTGCTGGTCGCTCGCTGTGTATCCCATTGGAAGCAGAAGGTTGCTGCGGGTGTGCTTGTGTGTGTGGGTGTGCGTTTCTGTTTTTCTTTCTGTTAGTCCCAGGTGTGGGTCTCTCGTCGGTGTCCACGTCAGAGTGTCCGCGCGAATGCCGTGGAACCCGTCTGGTACGTCGCCTGTTGTGTGCCGTTTGTCTTCACGGATCTGCATTTTTCTCCTCTTGTTTTCTTTTCGTTGTCTTGGTAGAAGTGGCGTCGTACTCGCCGCGTGACTCGTTCCTGATGCGCTGATGCGCGCGTTGAGCATTTGACTCGAGCGAACAAACAAGACAACATGGAATGGAAAAGGGGAACAACGCCGTGGCGAGAACGGCGTGAGGCGTCCTGTGCTTCGCATGAACGGTGGAGGGGAGAGCGCGTGTCGCTCCCCACGATGGGCTGAGAGGGGCCCCGGCGCAGCGCATACGTACGAGCGTAGCCGCTCCTCGACCGTCAGCGGGCAGAACGTCACGCGTGGGCTGTGCTGTCTGCGGCTCTCACCCTCCCTTGCGGCGTGCCCTGCCAGGCACAGCCTCCCCAATCGGTCGGCTGGACGCCGCAAGTTGCGTGGCGTTGATCCCCACCTACACAACGCACGCTATCGTGCCACAGGCGACTCGTCTTCCTGTCTGCCTTTCCACCTTGACGAGGAATAGATCAGCCGCGTCCCCACCTGTCCCTCACGCTCCCCCTCCTTGCCCCTCGTTCTCTTGCGCAATTTGCCCACTCACACAACTCGCTCACCAGCAGAGGAGGTCGCTCCAACTCGCTTGTTCGTGTGCCACCGCTTCATCCCCACCCGCCGTCCCCCGCACAGCTCACTCCACTCCCCCGCTACACCGCAGCGCTTCAACAGCGCGCGCTTGAGCGTGTGTGTGTGTGTGTGTGTGTGTGTGTGTCTACTTGGGAAGGCGCGCGCGCAGGTGAAAGCGGGACCGCCCAAAAACACGCGCTCTTCATACGTCACACTCAGCTCTTTGAACTCTTCCAGAACAGGGGTGCGCCCCACACGCATCACGTCAACGCATCAACCGACGCACGCACCTCAGCCTCCCCCATCGTGCGTCACCATAGAGCACCGCAGCCACTCCAAGGGCACTGCGAGCAAAGCGGGGCGACTCACGTGCTGCGACGCACACCGTGTACCCTCCTTCGTCCCTTTCCCCTTCATCTCTCTTAGTGTATTGGCGTAGGTCATCATGTCGAGTGTCACGGATCTCTTGTTGGCTCTGGGCAACGCAGACCCGGCCGTCCGCGTGCCGGCCGAGACGGCGGTGAACAACGCCAAGGAGGCGGACCTCGCCACCTTCATGACGACCATGTTGAACGAGTTCCGTGACGAGAGCAAGCCGACGTTTGCGCGCAACATGGCTGGCACGCTGCTCAAGAACGCCGTCGCGCCGTCGTTCCGCGAGGTCGCCGCGCGGCACGCACTTGAGGAGCGCTGGCGGGCGCTCGCCCCGGACGTGCGGCAGCAGATCAAGAGCGACGTGCTTGGCACGCTGGGCAGCCCGAACCGCGAGGTGCGCACCGTCGCGGCCAACATCATCGGCAGCCTCGCGCGCAGTGAGCTGCCGGCGGGGGAGTGGCCGCAGCTCATGAGCATCCTCGTCGGCGCCGCGCAGTCCGCGTCAGAGCAGCACCAGGAGGCGGCCCTCACCGCCATCGGCTACATCTGCGAGGAGGGCCGCGATCACGAGGAGGTGGAGGACGCCCTCCGGCCCAGCACAACCGACGTGCTCTCCGCGATTGTGCAGTGCATGGCGAGCCAGAACGAGGACGTGAAGTTCAGCGCAACGACCGCGCTGTGCAACGCTATGGAGTACATCCACGACAACATGGACGTGCCGGAGCAGCGCACGTACCTCGTGACGGCGCTCTGCGAGACGGCGCAGACGTGCGTGACGGTGCGCACCCGGGTTCGCGCGATGGAGAGCCTCGTGCGGGTGGCGGAGCTCTACTACTCGACGCTGCCCGACTACATCAGCCGGCTGCACGAGATCACCAGCAACGCCATCTTCCGGGACGACGAGGACGTTGGACTGCAGGCGATTCAGTTCTGGATCTCGATCTGCCAGGTCGAGCGCGACATGCAGGAGGACGGTGATGAGCAGTCGAACCTGCACTACAGCCAGCAGGGTGTCACGTTCCTCGTCGACACGTGCAAGCAGCTCCTCGTCCGGCAGGAGGAGGGGCAGACAGAGGACGACTGGAACCTCTCCGTGGCGGGCGGCAAGCTGCTCCAGTGCCTCGCCGAGGTCGTCGGCGTCACCGTGCAGAAGCCCGTGATGGAGTTCGTGTACGCCAACATCAACAGCACCGACTGGCGGTCTCGCGAGGCCGCCGTGATGGCGTTCGGCTGCATCATCAGCGTCCACGAGGCGGCGGCGCAGGAGGCGATCCAGGACACGGTAGCGCAGGCCGTGCCGGGCCTCCTTGAGTACCTGCGCGACTCGAACACGATGGTGGCCGACACGAGCGCGTGGGTGCTGGCGCTGGTGTGCGAGAGCTTCGTGGACATCTTCCTCGACGCGCCGGAGCTGCTGCAGCGGCTCATGAACGATGTGGGCCCTATGATCGGGGGCAGCGACGCCGCGATGGGCATCCGCGCCTGCCACATTATTCACAACGTCGCGCTGGCTTACGAGGAGGAGGAGGACCAGAAGACGAACGAGGTTTCGCGCTACTACGGCGACCTTGTCAGCGTCCTCCTGCACGCCATCGACACGGGCGCGACGACCGAGTTCAAGAACGCGGCCCAGGAGACACTGAACGCGCTCGTCGACGCGGCGGCCGAGGACTGCTGCGGCAGCTACCTCATGCAGCTGCCCCAGCAGCTGCTCAGTCGCATGGAGGCGCCGGTGCGGCTGCTGCAGCAGGCAGGCGGCGACAACACGGAGGCTGAGACGATGGTGTCGCTGCTGTGCGGCGCCCTCTCCGCCCTTGCGCGCAAGCTGAATCAGGCCTTCATGTCCTTCCTAGACCCCTCCATGAAGATTCTCATCCAGGTCCTCGAGCTGCCGGGCGAGTACGTGCAGGACGAGGCGCTGGTGGCCATTGGCAGCATCGCGTACGTGGCAAAGGAACAGCTCGCACCGTACCTGCCGAGCGTCGTCCCGCACGTGCTGCGCTACCTGCAAGCATTCGACGAGCCGGACAGCATCTACGGCGTCGTGGCCGCCGTCGGTGACCTCAGCCTGTCCTGCCGCCTCTCCCTCCTCCCGTTCGAGTCCAACATCATGAACACGCTGTACAACAACCTCGTCAACCCCAACGTGGACCGCGAGCTCAAGTGCTCCTTCATCAGCTGCTTCAGCGACTTCATCCTGAACGTGCTCGGCAGCGAGCGGTTTGTGCCGTACATGACGACGCTGATGCCCCTCGTCGACCGCCTCTTCCACGCCAGCTGCGAGATCGACATCCGCGGCGACCCGGACGGCGAGGAGTACGTCATGAGCCTGTGGGAGACGACGGCCAACTTCTACTCGTCCATCACGCAGTGCTTCAAGAGCGCCGACGTCTACGCCCTCGCGCCGTACCTGGCGAACATCCTCGGCTTCGCCCTCCACGCCGCGCGCAACTCGGGCGACTTCGAGGAGACGCAGATGGCGGCGCTCATGGTGATCGGCGACATGGCCTCCGTCCTCCGCCACGTGCCCGACCCGCAGATGCGGCAGCAGGCCAAGACGGCACTGTTGACCAACGCCGTCAGCGAGGTGCTCACACAGGCCATTCGCGAAAGCTCCTCCGAGGACAACAAGAAGCAGATGAAGTGGATCCGCACGCAGCTCACGCATCTCGAGCGGGCCTAGGGCAGCCCTCGTCGTGCCATGGAGGACGGTGGAGGGAGGGAGGTAGACGCGAGCGGGGGCGGCGCAGCTCTCGGCTCGCGACGGCTCTCGAGAGTCGAGGAGAGTCAGCTCGTCTGATGTAGATGGGAGCTTCGCTGCGGAGTGAGGTGGTGTTTCTTGTCCTTGTCGTTCTTGTCCTTGTCGCGGAGGCGGACTGTGCGGGTGGAGGTGCTATGCCGTGGTGCCTGCCGCTAGCCGTTTCACGTCTCCCCCTTCTCCTTCTCCTTCTCCTGCTCCTGCCGCAGCGTCTCTCTCACTTTCATTACTCGTCGGTGTCT